>JARJCP010000130.1:0-264639 GCA_029281795.1 Mycena crocata | reverse complement strand
AACCCGAGTAGGTACTCGAGGTCGCTCTCGTTAATGTACGCTTTGAGACTGAAGACACCTCTAGCACTTCTCGCGAGAATCCTGCAACGATGGATAATGATGTGCACTCACCGATTAAAATGAACGATGCAAGTCTTCCATATGAAAAAGAAGAATGGAGTTTATATCTACTGTCACAATCTTGCCAACAGTCAGTGGGTTCATGCCCCGCAAGATAATTACATCGGCAAGGCCCTGAGCCTGTGCTCCCTCAGAGTCACCAATTACACTGAGAAGCTTGGAACGGGGAGAGAAAGGCTTGAAATTCAGTTTTTTCCCAGTGATTGTCTTGATAGCATCAAAGATTCCATTCCATACCATAACAAATGCCCCGCGCGATGCACCGTTACTCCAGACACGACCAATAACAGTACCTTGAAAATAAATAAATCGGCGGACAGTGGGAGAGGCAAACAGAATACTGATGTTTATCAATAGAGTTCAGCCAAATGACAAGTTTCCACTCATTTGTCTTCCCATGAACGACCGCAAATGTAGTATCAACCATGATTCAGATGGTGTCCAATGTCAGCACCGCAAGCTCTGGGTTAATCATGATAACAATGTGCGTGCCATCCGAGTGTGTTGTAACAGAGTGGATATATCTGTCGTTGATGTCACGGCTTTGCTCTTTGTCAAATTCCAAAGTAAACCGCTGAAATAATGATGTCAGTTTAAGAAAGTGCCACCAATATTGAAGCACAACACACCAGGAAGCCCCGTGCCATCCGGAAATGAGGCTTGACACGTCTTCTTGACCATATCACGGCACTTCCGGCTAATAATCATGCCAGGATGAAGGTCTTGCAGCAGCTTGCCATCCAGAATCAACAGCGTGCTGGATGCTAAAAATGGGTCCCTGAGCCGATGTCGGTTGCTGCACAATTAAAGACTTACATTTGTCGATCCGGAGCGTAGTCGCTCCCACACCACCAGTTGCATCAATACATTGCTGGTATTTCTGTTTTATGGCAGATGGAATCTTTGCACATGGGAATGAAGGGTGAGTGTGAGGGATACCGGCAGCAGGAATGATAACAGCACACAGATCATGTTTGTCAATGGGAACCAAAATTGAGAGTTGAGCATTGTACTGGTGCTTTGTAAGCTGAGCGACAATATGCAAGCCATTTTGAAAATGATTCCGCGCTAATAATTGTCAGGCATGGCCAACATAAGGTTGAATTGCAGAAAGACATACAGCAAATAGACTTCTTCAGAAGATTAGATGGATGCTTAATTTGCATGCAAGTTCCCACAACAACATGTGTATCATCATCCTCATCATCAAGGGCCTCACCTCGAAATAGTTTAACAAGGATAGATTCGCGTACAGCAGCAGGGATTTCCGTAAAGCGGTGGCATTTTGACATGAGATCAGAGTCACCGTGTTTCCACTTGGCACAACCCACAAAATAGGTCTTGCCCACGCTCCTTGTCTATGGCCAGAGGTGGCCTTAAGGCTTCAACACTTCATAGTTCAATTCTAGGAGTCACAAGGGAAGTAGCCGCTGGTGCTCCAACCACTTGTTCATTATTCAGTTCAGTGGCGGCTACTCGATAATCTATGTTTAGCCAACTTCGGAAGTCTAGCCACCAGTGAAGTCATATTCAGTAGTCATTCATAATTCAATTGGGGATAACGGTAATGAATGTAGCTGGGTGGTGGCTACTCACATAAGTCATTATCCAAGTTCAATTCTGACACAATCTAATTCTGACAGATTGTGTCAATAGCGGTCCGAGCCGTGAGTAGCAGCTACTCTAAAACTTCAAGAATCCCTCTTGTTTGATATAGTGTACTGATTCTGGTTGATAACGAACCGTCCTTGCTACAACATAGTGTCCCATTGGCTTTTGGCCTTCAAAGATCTAATGTACCGTTCTGAGGAGAAAGTACATTCTGCAACTAAGCCTCACATAGTCAATTGATAAGTCTTTGAAATGAATGAAAAATGGGATTTTCATGTGTGCACTGGTGCACACCTTATCACCGTATTGACAGGCTGAACCTTCAGTCCTACGGGCTTGTATTTCTTTCCAGCGAAAGCGGAGACCACCTCAGGTCTTTCCTGGATAAAAGTTTGTATCCAACCATCCGATCCTGTAAATTAGAGCCTTCTTCCACCATTTCTGTCATGAAGGCTTCGTTAATATTATATTTTTCTTCTGAAATATCGGGCCCGTTCGACATCATAAAATCCACTGATTGGCAACACGCACAGTGAACACTCCCCTCTGTCATATGGGTAGTTCTCACTGGCCGTTCCGCCCTTGTAGGACTGTATGTCTTTCTGGGATCCCGCTGTTTCTCGCCATTTCCCGCTACATCCAACATGAAAACATCATATTTTGTTGCCTTCCTGGAATTCTTGGGCTTCGTCCCTTGTATAAACTCTTGAAACAGAATGCTAGCAGCTTTATCTCTGTTCATGACTTTTGAATCATCCGAAGCTGAAATATAACCTTCTCGCAACTCTGTTTCTGACAATTTACCCTTCCTTGATCTGTGATACCCTTGTATCTCTAGTTTCTTTTCTTCATTGAAACCGAATTTTAATGCAACCTCTTCTTCTTGTGCAGCCTGCATCAATTCATTAAAGATTGTTGAAAACCCTCGAAAGAGGGGCTCCGATCAGCAGTCTCATGACATAACTCTTCCTCATCCATAACAGATTCAACCGTAGCCTTTTTGTGCTTTGTTGGTTCCTTCTTATCCCCCCTAGCCCTGAGTTGCCATCAAGCACCTCCGACCAGTGTTGGGGTCTATCAAGGTAATTGTCTGTCCACCGTCCCTGCTGTTGGCGGAATTGCTGGAATGGGCAATCTGCCCGATCCCCGAGCTACCTGAGTCAGCATATCACTAATACGGAACTCTTTCGGTTTATGTAGAATATTCTAGTATACCACCTATGTAGTATATAAGCTGAGGGTAGAAGGCCAATCTCTTCAGGAGATTGTAACCCAAAGCCTCACAGCTCAGTGCAACCTATCTTGCTTCCTACCTTTATTTCAACATCTGCTATTCTGAATTGTACTTTCAGTCAAGATTTCAAACGGCCTTCCAAGTAAAATCTTATACGTTGGAGCACAGATCATATGTACTTGCAGGTAAACCGTAATTTCTCCAAACTTAAACGAAATGTTTCTTGCCAATCCTATTGATTTTTTTAATGATCCATTGGCGCTCTGCATATAAATCTGAAGATCTGGGTCCCACTTCAACCTTAGCCTCCGTGCCTCATCGTAATACATGGAAACAATTTGTGAACCAGAATCCGTGACAGACTCAACACTTTCTGTGGTGTGGACCACAGCAAATATTACTCTAAGCGATGCGGAATCCCTCGCAACATATACCTGTTTTGGGACTTCATCAGCGGCCAAAGAATCAAGATATTGCATATATGGGTCCGGGACCATCACAGAACCAATGGGGAATTCGGGTGTGTCTACTACTGTGGTAACATATACCTCAGAGACTCGAGGAAGTTCATCCATATTGAGTGCGTCATATTCCAATTGAAAAGTCTCTCCATATAAAATGGTAAAGGTTGCTCCTCATTTGCTAGCATAACCTTCTTTCTAGATGGCTCAATGGATTGCCTAGTTTTAGTCAGGTCTTTTCAAACCATCTCCCAGACTTCGGGCAAAACCCCCAAAATTTCACTAGCTTTCACCTCTAACTCGCCATCCAAGAGTTGTTTTGCCAATTTCTTGGCTAAACCATCTTTTTGGACAGCAGCCCGCAGCTTAAACTTTCGTTCTTCTGGGTGAGGAGTGATTTCTCGAGTATAATCTTTTGTTGGATCTTTTGATCTAACTGGAATTACTACTTCCGGAACCAGCCTGTAAGGGAGTTCGGAGCCCTTTTCAGCTTGTTTCCGTTGACGAGTGAAAAATTAGTTCACTAAGAAGTATTGAATTTAGGTCTAATTCAATAGGATTCTGGAAGTGAGTATTCTTCTGCTGGAAATTTCCTTTCTGAGAGTTGAGCGGTAGTCTTGCTTATTTTGGTTTCACAGGTGTAGCTCAGGCAGCTGTCACAAATGTTGATGGGCTCGGGCGTTAACGGTATTCGATCGACGGGCACGGTTTGGGGTATGCAAAGCTGAATATAGATCACTGACAGTGCTCAGGATCCTTAACAGATGCACGAAAATTGGAGGAAATTAATTGTAATTTCACTTTGGCTTTGTTTTGTATGGAAAAGATTAGGTGTCTACATAGTAGTTCTCTCTCTCCTTTTATACCTTTCTTGCATGACTCATTTTTCACGAATGACTCCTAAAATTGTATGACTCCCTTTTCTGAGTCAGTAGCCCTTCCAACTCCGTGTCTTCCCGAACTCGATTTGGGACTCCAACTTCTTTTTCCTAGGTTTCCGGCCCGTTCCGATCCGATCCGATCCGACCTGGCTTTGTTTCTCATCTGGCTAATTTACCCTTTAGCATTCAGATCTCATCCATTGCTGTGTCCAAATCCATAGGGCAAGCAATGTCTTCATTCCTAAGGTCTGCATAGCCTGAGTGAGTCACTATGTTCCGGCCCAAGGTTTTATTGAACCAATAATCCTCTACTCTCTGCCTCTGGCTTTTTCCTTCCCCTTTGGAATATAATTTCCATCTCCCAGCTGGTGCCTTCCATTCTCAACCACTAAGTATCCTTTATTTATGTGGCCTTCTTTATGGATGCATTCCCCTGAGAAATGACCCGTCTCATCACAATAGAAACAATCCCTGTTCCCTTCACTGTGCTGACCGCTAGCTACTTGAGCCAGATTTCGGTCCTGTCCATGTGTGTTGGATGCAGATCCTGTTTGGACTATATCACAGTGTGGAGGTGTGTCCCTTTGATACGAGGCAGATTTATTTCCTTGCTGCAGTGTTTGTAGGATCTCGGAGAACTGACTTTTGTTCTCATTTTGTATAACTTTATACTTGTTCTGACTTATCTTGAAGGCATCTCGCATAAGCTCTTCAATTCTTTCTTCAGTGTGCTCAATTTTCACAGTAGGAAACTAGGCAGACCTAGAGTTTTCATTGGTAACCGTCATAGTAGAGGACTTGTTCTGATGTTCGCTGAGTGTTTCTGCCATTTTTATCAGATCTTTAAACTCTGTGGGATCCTCTTTTCTAGTCTCTGTCCCTTGTTGCACTACTGCCGCCTGTACCCCTCCCATGCCAGCTATCTGAGACTTCAAAAGACTGGCTGAACTAACCACCATCCTTAAGGTATTCACAAAACCTGGATCCAGCATGTCCAAGTATTGCTTACATGCCTCAGAGTTCGTGGTCGAGGCTGTACCCGACATTAGGTTCTTTATTATGGTGTGAAAATCAACACCAAAGCGCCTGAGTAGTCCTTCGTCCTGTACCATAATCCCCTTGTATTTACGGCAGACTTTAATTGAAGCTTCAAGAGAGCCTGTTCTATAAGCTTTTATCTCTAGATAGCTTTTGTAGATCTCTTCTAGGAACTCCTCGAAAGTCCCTTCTGAATATGATGTGAGGGTTTTCCAGCTATCTTTTTTCAAGGTTGGTAAATAGCTAGTAAATCTTCTCTTCTTCTCTTCCTCCCCCATAATGCCCGCTAAAGACAAGATCTCGGTCACCTGATCTACAAACAGCATCAAATCTTCGAAATTATCTGTCACGAACGTAGGCACATTCCTGTCCCAATTATAAGGAACCTTGAAACTAGCCTGGTTTGGTGCACGTTGTGCTCTCTGGGCCCCTGCCCCTTCTTCTCCTCCTTGGCCTTGTTCTGCCATGAAAGATTGTATAATATTATAAAATTCGTTGGGACTAGCAAGAGTATCTGGAAGAACTATGTCTTCTGAGTCTAAATGCTCTGTGTTCTGGTTATCAGGCAGGAGGATTGATGAACTAGCCTCAGCGTTCTGCTGGGTTTTGGTATGGTAAGCTTTAGATCAGTTCTGGGCTCGAGATTTCTCTTTTCCCCGGGCGAGTTCTGCAGCTGTCTTTGGTTTCTTAGCCTTTGACGGTGATGGTTCTGGAAATAAAGGAGTTCCTTTTCCTTTGTTATGTTTCCATTCCGATTCTCTAGGTTTCTCAAACTCCGATTCCATCAAAACTCCTTCTGTTGACTGCTGAACGTGTTCTTCTATTGAAGATGTCAGGGGAACCCCTATTTCCAGCCCTTCCGCTCCCACATCCGGACCTTCCGGTCCCGTTCCGACCCGTTCCGGCTCCTCCCGATATCACATGGCCTGTGATTCCGCCCGGGACCTCTGCCGATCACTCCGGTTGCTATCACATGCCCCCCGTCCGTAGTTACTTATATACCGGGATCTGACGCGGGTGATCCTTAGTCTTTCTTCTCTTCGGATCCCCCTCGTCAGGTCTGTCCATTTGTATCTGTAGCTACTCTGTGATATTTATCTTCGGATCCCCCTTGTCAGGACTCTTGAGTATACTCGGGCCTTGAGGTTGCCCTTACAGCAGAAGAAAGACTCTAAGGGATTAACCGGCCAAGATTGCGGGTTACGGTTTAGCAGACTCGGACGACTCTGAAAGTGCTCCGGTCTCCCCGAACCCGAATCTTGTCCCCTCCTCCCCTCGTCTAGATCCCTCCATGTCCGACGCGTCCGCGGAAGCCGCCGCCCGGTTGGACCGGATCGAAGCGAGCATCGCGTCGCTTGCAAAACTTGTCCAAAACCAACACCCCACTGCTGCTTCGCCTGCCCCGTCCCTTGCCGACCCGGCTCCGGACCCGGGTCCAGGGTTATTTAAAAATGTTGCTCCTGGAGCGAAATCGGTCCTCCGGCCGAACCCCCCGATCGTCTTTGACGGTGACCACAAGAACGGCCGGGCCTTCCTTCACCCGGTCCGGTCCTACACCCGGTTGCTTCCGGAGGCGTTCACGGAGAACGGGGAACCCTCCGAGGAGAAGGTCGTCCGGTACACCATGTCTTTTATGGCCACCGGTTCCGCACAGCGTTGGGCCGAGCGTCAGTCCAACAAGACCCCGTTCCTCCTCACGAGCTGGGACGCATTCCTCCGGGAGTTCCGGCTCCGGTTCGTCGAGGAGAACGAACAGGACCATGCGCTGAACAAGCTCGAGGGACGCTCGTACCACATGGGCTCCCGGGATGTCTTCCAATACACGGACGACTTCGAGGACCTCGTCAACCTTGCCGGCTTCGAAGACCCCCTCGTCAAGGTCACGAAGTACCGGACGGGCCTCGATCCGGCGATCAACACCGCGATAACCGGATCTTCCGACCCTCCGGACATCTGCGACTACCCCGCCTGGAGGCTTCGTGCCTACCACCAGTATGAGGCCAAGCTCCGCGCTTCGGAAGCCGCCCTTCCGATGTGCCATGCAACCGCGATGGGTCGCGCCCGGGTGATTCCCGTCGCCACCGCCGTGGTCTCGACCCCCCAGCCGAGGGCTGCCGTGCCGGTGCTTCCACCTCCGGTCCCTATGGACGTGGACCGCACCCGCGCCCGCAATGCCCCTCGCCGTGGCTGCTTCCGCTGCGGCGATCCGAACCACTTCACGAAGGACTGCACCGTTCCGGTCGACATCCGGTCGACTGACGTGCTCGACGAAGTGATCCGGCAGCTGGGAGGCGAGATGCTGGAGGAGCTCCTTGCCAAGGTAGCGTCCGCGCAGGCTGTTGCGGACCGTCCGGTCATTTCGGAACCGGAGGATTTTCCCCTCCGCGACGAGTGAGCGGTGCGCCCTCGTTCGCGTCCCCTAATCGTTTCGCTGTTCTATGTAACGAGTCTGACAATATATCTCTTGCATCCCCCGAAACGATAGACGCACCCCCTGATCCGAGCGGTACTCCGGCCGCTCCGGTCCTTCCGAAAACCCGGCCGCCTCGTAGGCCGTCTTGGGAACGCAAGCTTCCGAAACGGTATACGATTGCCGCCGCTCCGAGCGCCAACTCCCTCCACCTCCCTCTGGAGATTGAGTCTGCCGACAACGCCGCCAAGCTCTCGCTCAAGGGCCTTGTCGACTGCGGAGCCACCTCCGAGTTCATCGACTCCGAGTACGTCCGGTCCACCTCCTTTCCGATCCGGCAGCTTTCGCAGCCAATCCCGGTCTTCAACGTCGACGGTACCCCGAACGAGGCTGGCTCCATCCGGGCCGTCGCGGACGTGGTATTACGCTATAAGGGCCACACCGAGCGCGTGCAACTCGCCGTCACGCGCTTAGGTAAGCAGAAGCTCATCCTTGGCTACTCCTGGCTCCGGAAGCACAACCCGGAGATCAACTGGGACACCCAGGAGGTCAAGATGAGCCGATGCCCGTCCGGTTGCAACACCTGCACGGACGAAGCCCGGGCCGAACGCCGACATGCGAAGGCCGTCGCCCAGATCCTCCGGTCCATCCGGTCCCAGCCCAGCGTGGACATCTGCGCTATTGACGTGGATGACCGGAGCAGCGAGGACGACGACGACTTCGACTTCGATGAGGAGTTGCCGGAACTCTCTCCGGATGATTCCGACGATTCCGATGACGAGGACGATCCGCTTGAGGACGGTGACCGGATCCTGTACACCCGGTTCTCGCCTCCGGAGGATATCCGCGCGACCAGCACCGTTTCGCAACGACTGGCCGAGGAGTATGCCAAAAACTCCGCTCCGGCCGGTTCGGAACTTCCGGACTGGGTGCGTGATTTTGAGGCCGTCTTCAACCGGGAGTCCTTCGACTCGCTCCCTGAGAGCCGAACCTGGGACCACGCCATCGAACTCGTTCCGGACTCGAAGCCTGCCAACTGCAAGGTCTACCCGATCTCGCCCCTCGAGCAACGCGAACTCGACGCGTTCATCGAGGAGGGCTTGTCTACCGGACGGATCCGGCCGTCGAAATCCCCGATGGCCTCTCCAGTCTTCTTCGTCAAAAAGAAGGACGGAGGCCTCCGGTTCGTCCAGGACTATCGGGTGCTCAACGCGATGACCGTAAAGAACCGGTACCCCCTGCCTCTGATCAACGATCTCATCAATCGTTTGAAAGGAGCCCGGTTCTTTACGAAACTCGACGTCCGGTGGGGCTTTAACAACGTCCGCATCCGGGAGGGTGACGAGTGGAAGGCCGCATTCCGTACCAACCGGGGGCTCTTTGAGCCATTGGTGATGTACTTCGGCCTTACCAACTCCCTGGCGACCTTCCAGACAATGATGAACGACATCTTCCAAGATCTCATCTTGTCTGGCGACGTCATGGTGTACCTCGACAACATCCTCATCGCGCACTCGGACCTCCGGAAGCACCGGGAGATCGTCCGGGAGGTCCTCCGATGTCTCCGGGAGCATAAGATCTACTTGCGACCGGAGAAGTGCGAGTTCGAGAAGTCCTCGATCGAATACCTCGGCGTGATCATCTCTCACGATCATGTGGAGATGGATCCAGTCAAGGTCGTCGGAGTTTCCGCTTGGCCGGCACCGGAAAACAAGAAGGACGTGCAGCAGTTCCTCAGCTTCACGAACTTCTACCGGCGGTTCATCCGCAACTTTTCTGACATCGCCCGCCCTCTCTTCGACGTCACCAAGAAGGGCCAGGCGTGGGTCTGGACCGACAAGGAGGCCGCTGCGTTCCAAGCCTTGAAGGACGCAGTGATCACCGAGCCGGTCCTGATCCTTCCGGACGAGTCCTGGATGTACCGGGTTGAGGCGGACAGTTCCAACTTCGCGTCCGGAGCTGTCCTCTCTCAGGAGGGTGTCGACGGGAAGTGGCATCCGGTTGCCTTCTTCTCCAAGAGCTTGAGTCCGGTCCAGCGCAACTACGAGATCCACGACAAGGAGATGCTGGCGATCATCCGGGCGCTCGAGGAGTGGCGGCACTTCCTCGAGGGCTCTCAGCATCCGGTCGAGATCTGGACGGACCACAAGAACTTGGAGTACTTCCGGAAGGCGCAGAACCTCAACCGGAGGCAGGCCCGGTGGTCCCTGTACCTGTCCCGGTTCAACTTCTCGCTTCACCACAAACCCGGACGCCTTATGGGCCGCGCGGACGCCCTGTCCCGACGTGCTGACCATGGAGCGGCTTCGGACAACCAGGATGTGACGCTCCTGACCCCACAGCCGTTCCATATCCGTGTGTTAGAGGGTGTTATAGTCTCCGGACCGGAAGTCCCGATCCTCCGCGAGATCCGTGATGCCCTCGCCGGCGAGCCTGACCTCGAGGACCCCGTCGCTCTCGCGGCCCGGGAACTTTTGAAGGTTCGTGGCGCCCAGTCCTCCCGGTCCTCCGAGTGGCATGTCGAGTCCGGTCTGCTCTATTTCCGTGGCAAGATCGTTGTTCCCCGGAACAAGGACCTTCGTCGTCGGATCTTGGAGCAGCACCACGACACCCGCATTGCTGGGCATGCCGGCCGTTTCAAAACGTTGGAGCTCATTTCCCGGAACTACTGGTGGCCCCAGCTGTCCCGTCACGTTGGCCGGTATGTAGCGACCTGCGACTTGTGTCTCCGGACCAAGGCGCTCCTGAAGCTTCCGGTCGGGGAGTTGCACCCGACGGAGATTCCGGAGGAGCGCTGGAGTGCCGTGTCGGTGGACTTCGTCGTCGAACTTCCGGAAGCGCACGGCTACAATGCGATCATGGTTGTAGTCGACGTCCTCGGTAAGCGAGCCCACTTCATCGAGTGCCACACCCAGATCGACGCTGTCGGTGCGGCCCGGCTCTTTTACCGGAACGTCTGGCGCCACCACGGAACTCCGGAGAAGTACATCTCCGACCGGGGCCCTCAGTTCGTAGCGGAGTTCACCACCGAGCTCTGGCGCCTCATCGGAATCAAACCCGCGACCTCCACGGCGTACCACCCGCAGACCGATGGGCAGACGGAGCGGGTAAACCAGGAGATGGAGCAGTTCATCCGGCTTTTCACTAATTACAAGCAGGATGACTGGGACGAGCTCCTTCCGGCCGCGGAATTCGCCTACAACAACCACATTCACTCTTCTACGCAACAGGTCCCGTTCATGACGGACACCGGACGGCTCCCCCGGATGGGTTTTGAGCCGGACGGCTTGCGTTCGAAGGTTGAGTCGGTGAATGAGTTCCGAGACCGGATCGCATCCGGAGTCTCCGAGGCCCGCGCAGCTCTGGTGAAGGCGAAGGAGGAGTTCAAGCGGTACTACGATCGTCGGCGCACTCCGGCTCCGGACATCAAGGTCAGAGATCGTGTCTGGGTTGATGCCTCGGACATCCAAACGACCCGCCCCTCGGTCAAGCTCTCTCACCGACGGCTGGGCCCCTTTAAGGTCATCCAAGTCGTCGGCCGAGGTGCGTATAAGCTTGCGCTCCCCCCCCCCCGTCTCTCCGGCCTCCACCCGGTCTTTCCGGTCGTGAAGCTTCAGCTCGCGGAAGAGGACCCCTTTGAAGGCCGTCCCGGCTACGACGAGCCTCCTCCGATCATCGATGAAGAGGCTCCTCTGGACGCTGTGCCGGAATGGGAAGTACAGGAAATCCTGGAAGCCAAGATACGCTATGGCGGACTCTGGTATTATTGTCGGTTTAAAGGATATGATAACTCACATGATAAATGGGTTAAGCATTCCGACCTTTTCGCCCCGGAACTCGTCGCCGACTACTACCGGAGATACCCTGCTGCCCCTCGCTCCATCGCCTCCGCCGCTTTCGACTCGCTCCCCTTCCGGGACCCGGCCCTCCGTATCCGTTCTATGCATTGAGGTGCCGCATTCCAAGGGGGGGGTGATGTCAGGGGAACCCCTATTTCCGGCCCTTCCACTCCCACCTTCCGGTCCCGTTCCGGCTCCTCCCGATATCACATGGCCTGTGATTCCACCCGGGACCTCTGCCGATCACTCCGGTTGCTATCACATGCCCCCCGTCCGTAGTTACTTATATACCGGGATCTGACGCGGGTGATCCTTAGTCTTTCTTCTCTTCGGATCCCCCTCGTCAGGTCTGTCCATTTGTATCTGTAGCTACTCTGTGATATTTATCTTCGGATCCCCCTCGTCAGGACTCTTGAGTATACTTGGGCCTTGAGGTTGCCCTTACAGAAGAGAGTGAACTGGAACAAGTTGATCTTGATCCTTGGGATGGAATGACTTATAACATCCTTCTCAAGTTTGTGGCAATCCCAAAGTATAATTCCAATTAATTCTTTTACAAATTACACTGGTTGAACATTTCAAATTTTTCAGTGAAAAAATGGATGAATTTTGTTTTGAATATTACACCCAGTCTCCTACCCACCCGCACGTTACGGGGTTGGCTCGGATTCTCCGTAGCGATAGACAGGCCGAATCTCAATAGAAAATATGAGTAGTCATCATATATATGTCATAACCCATTTCAAACTCCGAACTTCATTTTGGCCAACCCCTCCACGGCGGCTGGCATTTAACAAATGTAAACAACATAGCCACAATTTGGGCAAATACATATTGGCAGTACCGACCTTGACTGAAAAAATTGTCAGCAGGCCGCAGGGAGCTCTATTTGTGCCAGCAGCCATGCCCTCGCATTTTTGGATGAACAGTACGGCGAGTGCAAATAATTTCGAAAATCGTGTTTTGGTGGTGGCTATGTTGTTTACGGTTGTTAAATGCCAGCCGCTCTGGAGGGGTTGGCAAGTTGGAAGTTCGGAGTGATGGGGTGATGAGAGATCAAGGATTTGTCTATTGGTATGACTACTATGATTCTGCCCCATAATACCGCTACTGAGAATCTGCGCCAACCCCATAAGTGCGGCTGGGTAGGAGACTGTATTACACCAAGTTTTCACTGAGAAAGGTGGTGAAAAACTTGAAACATTTTAGTGAATTATTTGAAATGTTTCAAGTTTTTCACAACTTTTGGACCTAAATTCAAATAATTCACCAGAATGTTTCAAGTTTTTCACCAACTTTTTCAGTGAAACCTTGGTGTAATATTCAAAACAAAATTCATCCATTTTTTTACTGAGAAACTTGAAATGTTCAACCAGTGTTAGTTCAATATTGTGACCGTGGTCTTTGGCAATTCATTGAAACTCTTTAGTTGTTATTGACACTTTTGTAAAAGTATCTCAAATGAACCCCTCGTGGTGGGCTCCAGATGAAACACTGCCTTGCGGTGTAGGTCTGAAATATAGCTTTGCATGCTATAGAATGAATATGGATTTATCCACACCAAACCAAAACACACTAAACCAACAACAACAACTCCAATTCAACGTGCAAGGTTCGGGGTTCCTACGCAGGAAATGTTGTGGCAATTTGAGAAAGCCTTCGCTCAATTTTGACTTATAAATTTATAGTTCAATTTGCCTCGAACTACTGTCCTACTGAGCACTAATATGCTTCAGATAATTGGAAAGGTGTATAATTCAAAGGGGTGTGTGGATATACAATACTGGATGCTTTTAATAGCACTTGTACTCCAAGATGTTCTTAAAATGTTCAACTTTTCTGGGTAACTATAGTCTTTGCTTCTTTTTGGAAGGTTCTAACCGATTTCTGTGCTATCAATTCTAAGTTCTGTACGTCCGTGTAGCCGTGTAGACATGTATGTGTGTATGAAACCTCAAAACAATATTTGATCAAAACAGAAATGTTATTCCAAAACTGTGAACAAAATACTGAAGGCTCTAAGAGGCCAGGTGTACTCCGAATGAATTATAGACTTCTCAAGACAGTACATGTGCGTAATCCGTGTGCCTGGTTAAGAAGAGGATGATCCACTGCCGAACTCCTGAAATCCCTGCTCTACTTATACTAATTCTGAATAATCCTAATCTAGCAAACAATGGAAAACCCGCACAGCGGTATAGAAGTATCTACGTGTCAGGAGCCGATTGCCTGAGTACTAATTTACATACAGACTTGTACCTATTTGGGCAGAGAAAGAGAGAGAAAATTAGAAAGTTATGTTTGTTTTATTGTTTTCTTGGGGATTTCTCAGTCCTCTTTGACCACCCATCAATCCTAGATGCTGACACCATTGTCCCTAGTACGAGTTCTACTGGCCAGACACGTATGCCATGTACTCCCATGTGTTGCCGAACTCATTCGTACCAGCCATCATTTCCAGCCAAAGTGTGATGTCATGCACTGCCACCTTTGCTTGTCCGAGTATTTCCGAGTTCCCCGATAAGTGGCAGTGCCAGCCTAGCCACACATTCTGTGTTCCGGATAAAGACCCATTTCGATGTAAGCCTTCCTTTGCTTTCTCTGCCACTACGTTCTGTGTCTTCATAGGATGGATGTTTCATTGTTATTCCTTGATAAGGCATACACCCTTAAGTCCCAGACTGTTTTAGTTGGTAAGACTTCGAGTTTGACATTCCCAGGATCGAGTACTGCTGAAATTTCAGACCCGTGTTGATGTGATAAATTGAAAAGCTCTTACACAATGCCCAAAGGTAGTACCATGAATTATCAAACTTTGTGTAGTAGTCACCGAGTTTGAGATGTGCATCAACCAAGCCGTTTCTGAGGGCTGGATCAGTGCCTTCTGGTAGTGCCTTGATCGCCTGGCTGAGATGTTACTGTAGGCCACAGAATATAGCGTGAGTGGTGGACAATGTCAGGGGAACCCGTGTTTCCGGCCCTCCTGCTCCCGCATCTGGACCGTCCCATTCCGGCTCCTCCCGATATCACATGGCCTGTGATTCCGCCCGGTCTGCCAATCACTCCGGTTGCTATCACATGCCCCCCGTTCGTAGTTACTTATATACCAGGATCTGAAGCGGGTGATCCTTAGTCTTTCTTCTCTTTGGATCCCCCTCATCAGGTCTGTCCATCTGTATCTGTAGCTACTCTGTGATATTTACCTTTGGATCCCCCTTGCCAGGACTCTTGAGTATACTTGGGCCTTGAGGTTGCCTTTACAGACAACATTGAATTTCCCGTTGCCGACATCTCTGTAGTTGCGGAACGCAAGGCCTTCAACCACTTCGAAACAAGCTCAAGTGCGGCCCATTTGGGAGGAGATAACTCATGTTTGCGAAGTTCTGAGTCCTTTGCAACATAGTTAAAAATCACCAGTTTAAACTGGTGGGCACGGCCTGGAATACATGTTAAATACTGTCACAAAATAAATCAGGAGACTTACACAGCATCTGATGTTTCAATGACCAGTGCGTCTTCACATCAAGAGCATGAGAATGGAATCCTCAGTCCTGGTGTTGGCATTGACATCCTTAATTTCCTTCTTCCAAGCTGCACAATGCTAGGGACTGGAACGAACATGTCAGACAATCTTTCGAAGCTGTAGCCATGTTGTCAAAAGCAAGTACTGATTTTTGGAAACAAAAATGAACCTTGAAGACGGCAAGACCAATTAAACTCGTAGGTTTAGCAGGTGTTGCCCCTGCTGCGTTCAGATTGGCAGCAGCAGCAGCATCATCGGGAGAGTCCCCAGATTGACAGGTGTGGTTATCAGCCTTGGCCAAAAGCAACTCAGTGGTTGAATCTTGGCATGCCGACTTGCAAGAATTGGCCACTGCCTTTTTATGCTCCTCCTTCATCAAGGCCCCAATTGCTTCGAGTAGCTTGAAAACATTATTTAAACAATCACTACATACAGAATGTTGCTGTCGTACCTTGAGCGCTGACAAGTGAATTGTGTGCATGCTTGCTCTGGAAGGGAATATTCAATTCATGGCACTTCCTCTTGAAAGCTTCGACCAGAGTATCATTGTTAGTCGTGTTGTCCATGACAAACACAATAATCTGTTGAAATGCTCAGCAAAAGGATCATTCCAAAAGAAATTAACACATACATGGTTGCGCAATCCGAATTTAGTTACTGTGTCCCAGACAACATCGGCCATGTTCTCACCAGAGTGAGCACCAATGAGCTCGTGGAAGTCAATCAAACACCATAATGTTCAACTCAGACCTGTTAAACAATACCAAATCACATACCTAATTGGCCATTGTTCCCGATATAATGTATCATGATTGCGGGGAATGTGTAGCTATTGCTTGATGTCCTTCCCAAGTGGCACTTGTAATATTGAGTACCCTCCGTTGTTGAATCGTCAGCATCGGCTTCAGCATCTTCAAAAAAGTGGTAGATCACATTTTGTTTGGCCTGTTGAATATTAATCATGGCCGGACATATCAGGATACTTACATTCAGCCCCTGCTTCTTCCTAGATGTCCTCTCAGTTGGAGGGGTGTTATCGGGAGCAGGTGCAGAAGACGTGCTTGTGGACACAATGGGCTGAGAAGAATTCTGCAATAAGACAGATCTATGTGTTTAAATCTAATTCTCATACCGCTGGGGCTGATCCCTTCTTGCGTCTTTTCTTGACAGGTTCCGTTGCACGCTCTTTGCCTTATTGATTCAGTTCGGGTGTGAAGTTCTAAGTCAATAACTCCAAACCTTTATCAGCCATCCACGACGAGAAGTAGGCATAGGCATAGATATATTGCCAATCCTGTCACACCAGAAATCAGGAAAAATCTGCCCAGCTGAGAACGTTCCCAAAGCCTCCAACTTTAGCAGTCCAACCACTGTGGATGAATATGTTCCTGAAGTGCGAGAAATTGAAATAACAGAAGGTGCAGTTGAAAGTTAGACAATCAGGTGAGCATTCAGAGATGCTGAATTTACTCTCATCAGCACCCGTTTGAGGGCGGGATGAAATTCTGAGCACCAGGAGGGAATTCAGTGTGCCCTTGCTTGCTACTGAAACTACAGATTTCAGGACCCGGGGCTGAACTTTGTGCTTCTGGAAGCAGCTTCGGCGGGTTGGCCGAAACAATAAGCTTCAACTCGGCTGAAGTGTGGTTCAAAGCTTATTGTTTTGGCAACCATCCCGAAATTATGTCTGAAACCATAAATTTCAGCGAACTTCTCCCGAAATTCATGCTTTCAGCTGCAATTTAAATTCCCCCAAACCTGCTGCTGAGATTATTGTTTTCAGCTCACCCTGAAAATGATCCCGAATCTCACGGATTCAACATGTCTGATAGTGCATCTGAAGGTCTGCATTTCAGCGACAATTTCATCCATCCCTACCTCTCGCATTTGAGGAACTTTCTCAGCTGCATCTATTCTGATTCCGAAACTAAAAGAATTCGGAACGTTCCAGGATGCTCTGATTTTCGTTAATTTTCGGTGTGTGTAGGATGGAGGCTCTGACATCGGGGTGGATCAAAGGAAGGCCAAAATTCCGGCAACACATGGGAAGAGGAATAGGGTGATGTTCAGCAGTGCCCACCGGAGCACATTTGTGCCTATGGGCTCTGGCCGCAATGCAAAAAGAGTACTGTGTTCTGAGGAGATGTTAGTACCAAGGTATGAGAACAAATCAAACTCCTCACTGGGCAGGAGCTTATTCGGACCATGATCATCGTATATGATGAGTGGCCCCATTCTCGAAAGCCAGTTGGGTACAGAAGTACGGTATATGCTCGCTTTATAAACACATTCCAAACTGCCTCAGGATCATAGCAGAGAGTTGCATTTGCAAAAGAGGGAACTATCTGTGATAAATGGTGTTTAAAGAATGCAATATTTACGCTCGTCTAATCGGTGACGCACCGAATGTTTCTCTGCTCGTGCAGAATGCCGGTTGATCAGCCACTTTCCCTTTGGTACTGGTTGGATTTTCTACCGAGGAAATCTGTCCGAGTGGGGAATTTGGCTGATCGGCAATCAGCGGTCACATGGCACTGCTTGGTCCAAGCCAACACGCTGGATGGGGGCGTGTCGCCACTGGAGGTCAAAGCAAGCATTGGACAATAGTGAGCCGAGCTCCTATTGTTTCGCTAATCATGCATTGACCTGCCAGCTTCAGTACTTAGGTGCCCGCAGGAGATGAGGATTGACTATCCTCTCGTTCTCCTGCACCCTAAGTAAGTTCTCTACTTCCGGTAGCATGCCGTTCAGGAACTGACTCGAGACTCCTTGTCTGGCTCAGTCTTCCTCTGTTGAACCGCCGCTATCCTCCAGTGATCATACAGTTTGCGTCCGGCGTTTCTCTGTCATATCACAAGGTACTTTTCCACAAGGGAATTTACTTTGTAGCTCTAATCGAGAATTTTCTGATTAGCAGCCATATAGCTTACTCTAGTGCACGCCAGACATGAGCCACCGCTCACTTACACAAGTCTTCACATGTCACTAGGTAAGACTTCTGTTCTGGAATTCCCAGTTTCGTTTCTGACGCCTCACGCATCACTAGTATCTATTCTCTACCCACCCTTCATTTACATTCACCGCTTACCCTATTAATTTAGAGTCCAGTCGCTGTACTCGTATCTACCAGTTGTTTCGCTCCTCCCCTCCTTTCACACTATCGGTTCTGGCTCGTTATCAATTCCCCTCCGCCATTTTCCTCAATACACTTACTTTACATACTCCGTTCAATGGCATCGGGCTCCCGTCGGGGAGTCGCATTCCGGCTAAACACAAGGAACTTGAGTTCGATCGCAGAGTTGTCAACTCAAGAGCTGTGTCGCGTCGGTGCAACTCTCAACGTAAAGCCGAGCTTTCGTTTGTAAGCCTCAACCGATTAGATTCAAGAATTTCAGTGATATGAGAGAATCAGAGGCAGTGTGGATTGCAGTGCATTGCGATCCCAGACAATTCAAGTTGTAGTTCAACTGAAAATACTGTGTCTCTGAGGGATTCCTATAGTGCACTTCAGAGGTGCAGAGCTGATCAATGCTTCGGTAATGAGTGGCAGACTGTAACTAATCCAGCCTGAGGTCGAGGAAATGGGTCACAGCAATCATGCAAGGCAGTATTGATGGTACATATGTGTCAAGGGCACGGTGTTGGAGAAGGCACCACCCACTGCACGACTGTGGCTAGCTGCGGGTCATTGTCTTGGTAACAAGCTGTACACCCATAAATGGACCGGTCCAGGACACCCGTTTACAGGTAAACCTGTCCAATACCCCAAAATTCTGCTGACAGCCTAGATGGACGGGACCCCTACCCGTAAAACGGCCCATAGACCCGTTGGCTACGGCAACGGGTGAGAGCCCTACCACCAAGTCAGTATTTTTTCACTTCTCTCAAACGTGTCAGTGCATGATGACTGTCACTTTCAGCATGTCCAAAGTTCTGCAATGGCCAGGGCTCAAGCACTTCAACAATGTTACTGCAAAGACATCAATGATGTCCAGAGCTGGTTCAATATCGAGAAAGTCAGTTTGAGTTCTGTTGAAATCTGCTTATTTTATACGGATCTTATGGAACGAAAGAGTACTCCAAAAAAGCAATGAGCTTACCTCTGAGATGGAGATCCACAACAGATGGTTACATGCCATAAACAGCCGCAGGGTATTAGGCCAATGTAGATGGCAGAATTGTTGAGAGATATGGCAGGTATGGCACTACTTACTATCTCTGTTTGGCTCAGATGGCTATAGTGCGTCTTTCTTCAATTGCCATCATGCAAGTGTTTTGTGTTCGAACCTGGCTGAAGGTTTTTTTTATTTGAATTCTGTAACATTGCATTCCTTATACCAAAATGTCTGGCAGACGTTACATGCCTGGTCATGGCTATGATAATGCATTATTGATATTTTAATGGTGGAATTTGGAAATAGGGTCACGTGCATCTCAAGCTGGCCCTGGAATACACGTGAAAATAACAAACCCAGACAAGGGTATAAATCAAGCTGCAGGTTTCAGCTTGACACTTATTGACTTGCTGGATTGACATTGGAATTTTCTTGAGCTTGCTACAAACACAAAATCTTACAACAAGAGAGAAAGAGAGAGACAGAAATCTGAAATTAGAATGCTGGCTGGAGGGTTTGAACACATGCACAGATTTCATCACATGATCTGAGAGCGTTGAGGACCTGGTAGACTTACTAAGCAAGTCTACCAAGTGTTCAGCGCTCTCTTCCCATGTGACATGAGATAAAATATAAATTGGTTGGTGATAATTTGGTTAAGGAAAGAAAAAAATTGCATAAGCAGAGCCAAACTACCTGCATTAATTTTCTCAATGCACCATTGATTTTTCCACCTGGTTCAGGCAGCAATAATTGAAAGAGAACAATGAATAATTCTGCTTAACATATTCAGGATTGACAGTGTTATCAGGGACAGACAGAGTAAACTGTTGATGCAGTTCTGATGGTGGGTTCTCACAACAGTTCTTGATTGAATAAATCATAAGAGAACCACTGAGAACTGGAACTGACTTTGAAATGCAGAACCTCCTCTGAAGGAGGTCTGACATGGGTTCTAGTTCCATTCCTACTCTGACTATGTATGCTGGACTTTTGTTGCTCCTTACTTGGACTCATTGGGTATTACAAACTTATACATTGAAATCTCAGAAATCTCAAGGTCAACTGACCATGGGATTTGATCCATAATGGCAACAGTTACTGTTTCAGGCAATTTCTTTATTTCCTTTTCTGGAATGTTTGGGAATGCAGACTGTGTTTGGACATCTGATCTGATTCCAATTTCCGGACTCCGGAAATTTGATATCTCCGGAGTCCGGAAATAGACTGGAATTGATAAGGACATGATGACCTTATTTGTTATCATCCAAGCCTGAAAATCATGCTAAAAAGCTAAGAGTATTTACAATATCCTTACTATCTTCTGGGTCTGAAAATAGTCAGAAATTACTGGGAAACTTCCAAGTTTCCTTACCATTATCTGAAAATTTGTGGGGCCCGGATCTGACTGCTTGCCCCCAGTGTAAGAAGTAAAGATGCTGGTAAACGGGGTGTAATATTGGAAGGCTTTATACATTTTGGAAACTGGGTACGACTTGTGATTATAAATAAGTAAAATCAGGCCTAGCCCTTGATTATTAACTGAGGACAGTTAAGACTTATGTCATGGGGAGGGAACCAGTACTAAAGACGCATGGATACATATCGTTCTGAAGTCCACTTTGGGATTGCTGACTAATATGTCTGAATTGGGTTTCTTGAAACACCAAATCGAATATACTTCCATGCCTCACGTGAGAATACATAAGCAGCGACCTTATGCATAATCGCGATGACAGCATTTGTTCCGAAAAGCCAAGTCTAGATACGACTTAGCCATGTGCAAAGTTCACGGAGGCAAAAAGAAATCAGCATGGTAGTGAAAACGACCATGTGGGGTTTGGCCAAACCTATCCGTGCACACACTTGGAAGATTTAACGATCTGATGGTCTCCCAAAACGATCGGAAAATTTACAAGGCACAAGAACGACGAAACCGGGAATTAGGACATGTCAGATGATAGGAAGGGGAGAATCTGGCCAGTAATTTGGTGTTTTCAATTCATGAAGAACCTATTCTACCAAGTACGATATAAGTCTAAGTAGCCATAGAAGCATCGGCGGTTCTAGAAGTAACTTTGGTAATATGCTGGGAGAGCAGCATAGCAAATTTATAGGGGACACGCAGAACGCGGCAGAAGAGGCTGAGCGCAGAAAGCGTCATGGGACACTCAATAGGGGAAAGAAGACTAGCAAAGCCGTTAGCCATTCCAGCCTCCTGGCAACCGAGGTTGTTCTCGAAAATCACGAAAGACAGTGATAGATCGGCAACGAAAACGGGGTTGTTACGCTCTGAAAAACAAGGGCTAGGAATAAACAACTTTGACGGCCACACGAAGGAAAATTTACATACCTTCGAACCGAAAAAGGCGATACTCCTTCATATAATCGATATAGGAGCGTCGGGAGGTGAACTTGCACTCGCAGTGACCAACGAGTAGGCAAGGAGGGCAAGGCTGGCCCCACATAACGGGGTGACACTCGATGCCAATAGCGGCGCAGCGGTCGCAAGGGGCGTGCTCCTATAGAAAACAGTTTGTACAAACCCTGCATAGACAAATAAGGACGCACGGGCACTGTACGAATATATTCCAGAGCAAAAGCGATGCGCCCCACATGAGCAGTATTACAGCCGGGAGGCCAACTAGTTTCGGTACCACGGCAGAGAGGGTCCTGGCGGATGGAGCGTTCCAGCTGAGAGGACATGTCAATAAAACCAGTAAAAGTGGGCTGAGACATGACAGTGGGGGTTTGGTCAAACCTCCATACGCTCTCAAAACCTTTATTTAAAACCCATTCTCTGATCCGGAAACTCGGAAATGATGAAAGAACAGTGCGAAGTATGATGGGGAGATTATGCCCGAATGTTTCGGCGACATCTCTACTTCTACAAATTTCTGGCCGTAAGAGATGAAGTCCGAATGAAGCCTCAGATAAGATTAAGATAAACTTTGGTTTACATAATCACGGAGCGGCAAGGGACCGAGAAAGCCGCTCGGGTATAGAGCGAACCCAGAGCCGAGATTATACATGTTCAATTACTCAGGAAATTCACACGGTTGATACTTGGAACAAAGTTACTATGGGAATGGACCAGTACAATGCGTGTAAGTACTGGTATTTGCATATGTGAGGAGGGCGTAGATATAGATAAAGGAGAAAAGAGTTCCCCGAAGTTCGGACGAATGATGGAGTAACGAAGAGTGAGAAAATGAGCAGAAAAGGGTGAAAGACTAGAAGGAAAATACGCTACTAGTTGTCACTGGAGTGCTCAGAAGACTCTTCGTCACCAGCCTCTGCCTTCAGGTCGCGGACCGACAGTGCACCTTCACGAATGAGGGGAGCGAAGCGCTTGTACGCCGCTTGGGGCAGCTCGGGCTTCTCCTCGACAAGGTTCAAGGCGCGTTCAACAACACCCTTGATGACCTCGCGCGCCTCGGTGTGCGATTCACCTTGGATATCAACAAAGGCCTCGAGATGGTCCTCGCCCAGGTGGTGGACCGTGTCGTTGAGGTTTGCAGCAAACCCGTAATACGCTTGCGACCACCCTTCGTAGACATTTTGAAGGTTTTGAACGGCGTCAAGTAACCGCGAGTCTTCAGTCTCCAGGGTCCTGTGCATGAACTCGAGATCTAAGACAAAAGGGATCAGTAGCGGGTTTGGCCAAACTTAGAAGGAAAACCTACTGCCCAACGAATGACGATACATCGGGGCAACAGAGTTAATCTGCCCGACGTTGTCGATCAACCACTCAGGAAATCCGCCTACCATCTTGCCGGGAGGGCGCAAGTGTGAGCAACGGCTCTTGTCCTTGCACTCCTCGCATGGTTGACCGGCAATTTCGTGTTCGTGGCAGCGGAGTCCAGTTTTGAGGCAGTTAGTGCATTTATACGCACACTAGATAGCATCTGGGTTAGCCGAAACAGTTTGAACGAACCATAAAGACTCACTGTGGAGTCGAAACGATCCAACGCCATGACAAGTTTCTCTAGGGAGAACTTCTCATCAGCCTCCAGCGGCTTGTAGTTCATTCGACGAGGACGACCACCTTGATTCTTGACGGCGGGGGTCGAACGAGAGGCGTGGACAGTCCCAGTAGGTGACGCGCTTGGCGCGCGGGGAATTGTTGTGGTGGCCTTCTTGCCCGATGGGCGACTCGTGGTAGCGACCTTGGACTTGGTACGTGGGTTTGGCCGAACGTCAACAGAGGGGCGTGAACGTTTTGGGGGAGGGGCTCCTTCGCCCTTAGCGAACTCTGGGGGCTGGCGTTTCGCGCGATCCGAAACCCGGCGCTCGGGTTGAGAAGATGGACCCGCTTGTCCTTCATCCAGGTCAGCGACCGATGGGGATGGTTCATTAAAGGACGCGATAGGCGGAGAGATGTCCGCGGGGTCAACGGTCAATGGCATGGGCGATGGGCGTGGGCTCGGCGAGGCAGGTCTTGAAGGGACGTCAGGCATGGCGACATCTTCGCCACCAGCGTCTTGTTCCGCAGAGTAGGATTTGCCGCCAAGTGGTGGGCCAGCCTTACCAAAGCCACTCGCCATGGGGGTATTAAGCGACTGGTTCTACAAAATTAGTTTGTACAAACCATAGTAAAAAGCTGGAGCTTACACCGAACCACTTCTCCCCTGGGGGACTCGAAGGGATCGCCTTGGCCTTCCCTTTTCCCTTGGAAGGAGAAACGGGCTCTTCCACCATTGGACTAGGCGAGCGACTAGAGGCGCGCGAGCTAGCAGGAACGAGAGGCTGAGAAAAGATGAGGGGCACGAACGACGGGATCAAAACGAGATAGGGGCTTACCGTGTTAACCGCAGTCACGACTGTGGCATTCTTCTGCGTCCGTTCCCAACAACTCTTGGGATACGCGTTGTAATAGTCGACCCACTGAGACTTCTGGTACTTCACGACTTCCTTCTCCAGTTTCGGGTTGGGTGTTCCCTTTATCAAAGGATAAAATCCTATTGGGCGACCGGGTGGGGGAACCCAGTCGCCCGACGGAAGGAAGAAATTTGTTGGAAGACAATCCTCCTGTAAAATAAATATAAGTTAGAAGCCTGTAAGAGGTTTGTTCAAACCACTTACGCCGAGTAGCGTTTTGTTCGAAGGTAGAACGCGGTCCCAGTCAAGGTTTCGCGTAGGGAACGAGGCTGGAAAACATTCGATGAGCCTATTGATCTCCCAAAAGAATTGTCTGGAAAGATCAGACATGGCACGCAAAGCGACCATGCCGGAGAAAGCAAGCTGATAAAAGAGGGTCAGTTTGGTCAAACTAGAATAGCAGGATAAAGGGACTTACGAGCCGCGGAAGGGCCTGAGTAAGGTCTGAGGCAAGCGCGGGAAGCATGTCGTCGGAGATGTCCAGCATGAAGTATGGGACTAGTTGGCGAACCACTGCGTCGTCCAAAATAGAGAATAGGTTCCAGTCATCCCTTTCAAACGTGAAAGGGGTAATGAACCAAGAAGGGCAGAGAACGGGGAAGTGGTCGTCCGCAACACCCTCCAGGCGGGAGAATTTGCCGAAAACTTTGAAGGACGGCGAAAGAGGTTGAACCTAAACGTAACTAAGTTTGGTCAAACTATTAAAGGGTTTGGTCAAACTTACATCACGGAAATCCTTCTTCTTAAGAAAGTCCGATGGCATCCAGGAAGTGGGAAGAGCGGCAGCGTTCTTGATCAGCTCTTTCGTGTTCTTCATCAAACTGAGGTATTGCGGGGAGTCGGAAATACGGTCCGACATCTTGATAAGGAGCTCCTGTAATAAGGAGGCGTCAATATAGTTTGTACGAACCTAAAAAGACGCACTTACAAAGACCGGGACCGTGAAGTGAAGCAAAAAGGGTAGCTGAACGGGGTCGATACTGATCACCCGTTCAGGGTGAGTGAACAACGGCAAAAGAAACACGAAAGCCGGATGCGCCAGGAGACGTTGGAACGGGAGGTCCGCAGGCGAAGGAACCTCGGCGCAACGAAGCTCCTCGTCCAAGATCGGGAAGCAGATATGGTCGACCTGAAAAATATCCAAAATATTGTCGCGCTCAGTGAAGGAGGCAACGTCGGCGAAGAAATCGACCAAGGAAGGGTCGATCTCAGCCATCTCGTCCAAGCTCATCGCATGAGCAATAAGAGTCGCCTTGTCGGTTGACTGAGGAGTGGGCTGCCGTTGGAACATATCGGTGAGAAGCACCGTCACCGAGGGTACAAGTACCTTTGGTTTCGGAGCCTTCTTAGCCTCTTTAGACGACGACGCCGCCTTTGGTTGGCTGGACTGCGGAGCGACTGCGGGTTTCGATGGGGCTTTCGAGGGCGAAGTTGGGGCACGTCTGGCCTTTCCGCCTGACGAACTCTTCCGCACAGGGGAGCTCGATGATCCAGAGGCTGCTGCAGGAGCAACCTCGGACGCTTCAGGTGCAGGACCTGCAGCGGCGGCCTTCTTCGTGGTTTTGCTGCGGGAAGTCTGGCGACGAGCGGCCATTAAAAACGAACAAGAATACTAAGGAAGGCATTAGTCAGTTAAGCCAAACTCTGGTATGCGACAAAGCACTCACCAGAGAGTTTGAGCAAAAAGATACCTCAAGGGAGGTAGTGGTAGAAGAGAGAGTTGGTGAAAATTTGAGCGCTAGCAAGTTTAGATAATCTATCATGTGCTCCGTGGTTGAAAACGGACACGTGATACTTTTGAGAAAGCGTTCAGTGGAGAAAGAGACACAAGTAGCCTAAAATCGCGAGAAAATTGGTGAATACCTTGAAATAGACGAAGGTCAATATTCTAGCGAGTTTGGACAAATTGTGGCCCTGAAAAACGGGCGGCGCGTGTATGAGCCACGTATGGACGCGTTTTGACGCGTTCTGGACGCGTTTCGGCATGTTTTAGAATCGATAGAGGCGATTCGGGGCTTGTAGAGTTGAGAAGCTTAATTGGGAAATCGGTCCGAGCCTTCCGGGAATTTACTTCCGCCACCTGTTTGATCGGCTTTTGCCAAATTGGGATAAAATTTGCTCGGCGCCAGAATAAAGAAGAGAAAATTCGGCCTTGGGTCTGAGATAAAACTGAGTTGACTGGGGACAGTCAATATTTATGTCATGGGGAGATGATAAGCATGGTACACGGCTGGGCCTGAAATCTTTCGATTTTGGCGCCTAGAATATACTTTCACCAGTATATTAAAACGTAACAAGTGTTCATCAGTCTCAAATGAGAGCTAGTGTAAGCCCGAGCAGCTAGCTAAGGACGCATATGCGCTATACAAGTTACAGGAATGTTCCGCAGCAATGACTTTTACGAGCCAGAGCCCAGGGCATACTGTGAGGAGTTTGGACAAACCATTCGGGGCTTAATCAGGTTTAAACAAACCTTAGTCTACCGACGCATAGTCCTATCAAGGGAACACATATCATATCCATTCGAAATGACTGCGAGTATACCCAAGTGGGGTTTGGACAAACTATGAACAAAGGCACAGGGCCGCAGAAGAGCTACAACTTGGCAAGTCCGGGTCAGGCCGACGGCTGACTTCGGCCGAAGAAGGGTATTATATTGTACCACGTGGCTAGCCACTTCCAGAACGGAAGCAACTCGTCCAAAATCCCAGTAAGGTAATATGTCGCACGTGAGGTGCTGACTGAGCCTGAACGGAGGCAAATAAAGACCATGTGGACGTGCATCGCATACACAGGGCAGGGTAGAGGGTCAGTAGGGCCGAACGGGTTTAACCAAACCCAGGGTTGGCTAGTTTGGCCAATCATTGACCTGGTATTTTATTTAGGGTTAGCTCGCACCTAATCGAGCACACCCAAAACCCTGAAAACCGTATGGACCCATCCAAATCTGGATTGCTTACATTATATACAGGGTTCCGTTTATCCGTTTGTACTAATTCAGTGACTCGTGTGTTTCTCCTTTTAGATTCAGCAGTTTGTATAAATAGAGGTAGTTTCTCTCTGTATCGCCAGTGGATTCCACCCTTCGTAGTTAGGCGCTCCAAGCTAATAGCTAGAGAGTCGCTGTTGTGAAGTCTGAAATCTCCTCGGAGTTACCGTTGGAAACTATCATAGTTTCTCTCGTTAGTTCTACTTGCAATAAAATTGGTTGTTGGCTATAAAGTTATCGTCCCACTGCACAAGTTTAGGAAGATTAGTTTGGTTTAGTTTGGTTTAGGCAAAGGCAGTTTAGGACACGAAAGCTTAGAGCTCACAATTGAGGCAACTTGGACTTAGAGTTCAGTTTGGCCAAACTTGCAATTAGATCCGCGAAAGTGATTACGATTGTATCAGGTTATTAGATAACCATCCCAACCTCCCCTCCACCCCTCATTTCGATAAAACACCTCCTTCACGTCTTTTAGGGTCGCTTAGCGCCTTGGACTGTTGGGCCGTCGCCGTTGAACCTTTTAAGCTCAGCTGGTTACTTTTCTCGTCGTAGTCCCAAATTGCCACAACATATACTTTGTTGGAACCCCGAAATCTCGCACGCTTTGTTAAGTTCTGTGATAGTTTTGTGGTAGTGATTAGTTTGGTTGTTTTAGTTGTAGTTTTAGTGTTGGTTTCTTGCCGCACTATTACTCCAGTGCCACTTCCAGCCGTTCACCCATTAGCCTCACGGCAAGCGTCTCACCGTGTTCGTCAAAGCGCACACATTTCTGGTACTATGGCTACTACTACTATTCCCGTCCGTACCCGCACTCAACAGGATGCGGACCCTCTCGACTCCGTCTCCCAAACCGGCCGGCGCCGCTTTCGCCAGGGCAGTCTAATCGACCTCCTGATGATGAAGAAGCGGAGCCGGAACAGTCTCCGCGTCTCCCAACTCGACGTCGTCAGGACACCAATCCCTTCATAGGGAGCGATGGTGTACCCATTTCTAATCCCGGAGCCGGCGGATCTGGAGGCAATACTGGTGGTCATGGTGGAAACGGTAGGAATGGCGGAAACGGAGGTGGTGGCGGAGGCGGTGGAGGCGGTGGAGGCGGCGGAGATGGCGGTGTTCCGAGCATGGACACCCCCGAGGATTTCTTCGCTGCTATGTCCCGCATCATTGGTCAAGGTTTTGGGGAAGTGTACAGCCAACAGCAGAGCGCTTCCTCTCAGGACAAGACACGGGCCCGCGTCCGTGATCCCGAAACCTTCGATGGCAAGGACCCGGATAAACTCCGAACTTTCCTTTTCCAGGGCATCCTAAACTTCAAGGATCGCCCTTCGGCATTCGTCCACGATCACCAGAAGGTCAACTACATGATCTCCTACCTTACCGGCCATGCCCTCGGATGGTTCGAACCTGCCATCGTCAATCCGGACCCCGCCAATACTCCGCTTTGGCTCGACGACTACGACGCCTTCGTTGCGGAGCTCCAGCTCAACTTCGGCACCTACGATCCCCGTCAGGAGGCCGAGAACGAGATTGTTGCTCTTCGTATGGGCGATAAACAACGCATCCAGAAATACCTCGTCCGGTTCAACAAGCTTTCATTGCTTACCGGCTGGAATGTGCCGGCTCTCCGCAAGGTCTTCTACGACGGACTTCCCGAACGGATCCAGATCAAACTCCGTGATCTTCCGGGCGGCAAACCTACTGCACTCGACGTCCTCAAAGTTTCTGCTCAGTCTATCGATGCCTCCCATTGGGAATGGCAGCGCGAGCAGGAGCTCCGTCGGGGCCGCTCATCGGGTTCTTCGGCCCCGTCTACCTCTAAATCTTCATCGGCATCTGACAACAAATCGACCACGCCCACTAACAATTCTTCTACTACGGCTCAGTCCGGTGATTCCAAGAAGAAGAAGAAGAAGGGCGGCGGGGGGAACGGAGGGAACTCCGGCGGATCCCCCGCTCAAACTTCAACTTCGGCTCCTTCGGAGAAACCATATGCCAATGTTCTTGGGTCGGATGGTAAACTATTGCCTGCTGAGAAGGCCCGCCGGATCGCCGAACACCTCTGTCTGCTCTGTGGGCAGAAGGGTCACCGCAGCAATGATTGCCCTAAGAGGCGGTCGTCTGCTCGCGCCGCTGCGACTACCCCAACGGCGTCCGCACCGGCTCCGACTACGGCTGCTGCGACTACCGCTACGCAGTCGGGAAACTAAGTAGCGACTCTCGGAACCCCGCACGACCCGAGGGTCGTGAAAACAGTCCCGATCGTGCGGTAACGTCCTTCTTACGTCTTAATGCTGCTGCTCTCTCTGACCCAAAATCTTTATGCCCTTCTTTACGATCTCCTCAAATCTCCGCGACTTTCCGAGCTCTTATAGACTCCGGATCGTCCGACTGTTTCATTGATCCTGTCCTCTGTACCACCAATAATCTGATTTGTATACCCATTCCTCCGCTCGGACTCCGTCTATTCGACGGCTCGCCGGGAACCACAATCTCCGAGAAAGTCCTCATCGACGTTTCTTTCCCTTCTGGTGACTCGACTCCGGTTGAACTCTACGTCACACCTCTGGATTCTGCTTGCTCTGTCGTGCTTGGATACAATTGGCTGACCCGCTACAATCCGTTGATTGACTGGGCATCTGGCCAAATCTTTTTCCGCTCCCCTGGCTCTGCTATTCCAGCTCCGGCTCCGGCCGGACCTCTTCCGTCGGCCTCCGCCAACTCCGTACCTCCTTCTGTGGAGCCTTCTGATGCTCCTCCGGTCGACGCTTCTCCCCCGTCGATCTCCTTCATAGGAGCAGCTGTGTTTGCCAGCGCATTTCGCGCTAAAGGCAGCCAGTTATACCGCCTAGGCCTCTCTGAGGTCCTAGGGAGATCCTCTGACGCTTCCTCCGCTCCGGACCTCTCCGGACTTCCGTCCGAGTATCACGAATTTGCTGACGTCTTTTCGGCCTCTGAGTCAGAGAAGTTAGCACCCCATCGGCCATACGATCTCAAGATCGAACTTGAGGACGGGCAGTCACCTCCGCCCGGCCCCATATACTCCCTCTCGCAGCTCGAGTTGGCGGCTCTCCGAGAATTCCTCGATAAAAATCTCAACAATGGCTTTATCCGACAGTCCTCTTCTCCGCACGGCGCTCCGATCCTCTTCATCAAAAAGAAATCGGGCGAACTGCGGCTTTGTGTGGATTTCCGTGCGTTGAATCGCATTTCCCGCAAAGATCGTTATCCACTTCCTCTCATATCCGACCTCCTTGACGCCGGTCGGAGTGCTAAGGTCTTCACCAAAATTGACCTGAAACACGCATATCACCTTGTGCGGATCGCCGCCGGTGATGAGTGGAAAACGACATTCCGGACCCGCTACGGCTCCTTCGAGTGGCTTGTCATGCCTGAGGGCCTCACCAACGCCCCCGCTGCTTTCCAACGGTTCATGAACGACCTTTTCTCGGACCTCCTCGACGTTACTGTCGTTGTATACCTGGACGATATCCTCATCTATTCGGAAAACCCAGAGGACCACAAGGCCCACGTTAAGGAGGTGCTTCGGCGCCTTCGGAAGGCCGGTCTCTACGCTTCACTCAAAAAGTGTGCTTTCAGCGTCGAGACTGTGGAATTCCTGGGCTACATCCTCTCTCCGAACGGTCTTTCTATGGACGAGTCCAAGGTCAAGGTTATACGGGATTGGCCGGAGCCGCGCAAAGTCAAGGACGTCCAGTCTTTCCTTGGCTTCGCGAACTTCTATCGGCGATTTATTGACCGCTATTCGGATATCGTAGTGCCGCTTACGCAGTTAACGCGGAAGTCCGAGAAGTGGGTCTGGTCTGCCGACTGCCAGAAAGCGTTTGATACGCTTAAGCTGGCTTTTACTTCTGCGCCTATTCTCACCCATTGGGTTCCAGGCGCCCAGTTAACTCTTGAGTCGGATGCTTCGGACTACGCTATCTCCGCCATTCTCTCGATTACCTCAGAGACCGACGGAGAAATCCGCCCTATCGCTTTCCACGCTCGGACCCTCACGGCGGCCGAGCTCAACTACGACGTCCACGACAAGGAACTACTTGCCATTTTCGAGGCTTTCCGCGTCTGGCGCCGCTATCTGGAAGGTGCGGTTCCGCCTGTTGACGTTGTAACCGACCACAAGAACCTGGAATATTTTTCTACCACAAAACTCTTGACCCGCCGGCAAGCTCGGTGGTCCGAGACCCTCTCCGCTTTTAACTTCGTCCTTCGGTTCCGTCCGGGTCGCCTTGGCGGTAAGCCCGATGCCCTAACTAGACGTTGGGACGTCTACCCTAAAGAGGGGGATAGTGGCTACGCCAGTGCGAATCCGCATAATTTCCGTCCAGTCTTCACTCAAGATCAGCTTACTGCGTCATTGCGCGCGACTTACCTCTACGAGCCGGTCCTCCGCGCGGCGCACATTATGGACGTTACTCAGCTTCATGCGGACATCCGTGCGGCTTTACCTTCTGATCCTATTGCTTCTCATCATCTTAACGACACTTTGAACCCTAGATGGGTTACCTCCGACGGCCTCCTCTATCAAGATGGACGCATTTTCGTACCGGACTCCGCGGATCTCTGTCTATGAGTTATGCTCGACAAGCATGATCACAAGCTTGCTGGTCACTGGGGGCAGAACAAGACCCTTGCCTTAGTCCGACAGGAGTATGTCTGGCCCGGACTCTGCACCTTTGTTAAGGACTACGTCCGTGCCTGTGTCACGTGTAAACGCGGCAAATACATTCACCACAAACCCTACGGATTCCTTCGGCAGCTCCCGGTCCCGGAACGCCCTTGGGAGTCTATATCTATGGACTTCATTGAGCAACTTCCGCTCTCTAATGGCTGTACCAGCATTCTCGTTATCGTTGACCGCCTTTCCAAGATGGGTCTCTTTATTCCCTGTCACGGAAAGATTACGGCGTCCGAGCTGGCCTACTTATTCATTCTTCACGTCTTCTCCAAGCACGGAGTTCCGAGTCATGTTACCTCCGACTGGGGCTCCGAGTTTGTCAATCACTTCTTCCGTTCTTTGGGCGAGGCGCTTGATATGTGTCTCCACTTCACCGCCAGCTACCATCCTTCCGCCGACGGACAGACTAAGCGCGTCAACCAGACTCTGGAACAATACATCCGGATCTACTGCAATTACCAGCAGGACAACTGGTGTCCGCTCCTTCCGCTCGGAGAATTCACTTACAACAACACTCCGAACGACACTACCGGAGTTACTCCGTTCTTTGCCAACAAGGGCTATCACCCTTCGGTCACCGTCCATCCCGAGCGCGATCTTACCTCCGCTCGGGCCCGCGACTTCGTCGAGGATCTCGACGCTCTTCACCAAGAACTTCGCAAACAGATGACTGCTGCTCAGAAGCGTTATCAAGGTCCTGCGGATAAACGGAGAGTATCGGATCCGAAGAACTCCATAGGGGATGAAGTCTACATTAAGGCGGACGGATTCCGCACAGCCCGTCCGGCAAGAAAATTCTCTGAACTCTTCTATGGTCCTTATGAAGTTATTGCCCAACCCGGACCCGCTTCCTTCACCATTAAACTTCCTCGAGACATGCGCCAAATTCACCCTGTTTTCCACATTTCCCAACTGGAGCCCGGATTTCCGAACAACATTCCGGGTCGCATCCAGCCTCCGCCTCCTCCGATAGAAATCGATGGCGAAGTGGAATACGAGATTGCTGAAATCCTCAATAGCAAGCTCGATCAGCGCCATCGGCCTCCGCTTGTATATCTTGTACGATGGGACGGCTATGCCAGAACACCGGACGAGACTCAGTGGCTTAGGGCTGATGAACTCGCTCACGCAAGTGAGCTGGTGGAAGAATACCACGCCAGATATCCTGATCGACCAGGACCTGATTACTAGCAGACCTCCGCAAGGCCCCGGTTGGGATAAAAGGTTTTTACGCAATGAAGGTCTTCTGAGCGTTTTCCTTTATTCTTTTCATTCTTATTCTTATTCACACATTCATCCAAAAACAAACAAAGACTTCAAAATTACAAACAATTATATATATACATTTTGGCGGAGCCGTCAGGCTCCGCTCCCTCGGCCCCGTCATCCTCCGTCTCCTCAACCCTTCGAACTCCCCTGCACGAACTCCTTGTTCGCGCCGTCATCCTTCTTCTTTTCCTTCTTTTTCTTCCTCTTCTCCGACTCGGCCCCGCTCTCACCGGTTTTCTGGCGCTCCTCGGCAAACTTTTCTCTCTCCGTCCGGGCACCGGTCTCACGGGACCGTTTAATCTCCGCCCACTCTTCATCGACCCTCTGTTCATAGGTGGAGAGCGGAGCCTCCGCTTCGTCGCCGTAGGCCATCCGGAGGCCGATCTTGATTAGTTGCCCCAGGTGCTGGAGCTCCGTGCGGACGTCGTCCACGCTCTCCTCCAGGTTGATCAGCGACGCCTCCATTCGATGCTGGCGGTGCCCCATGGAACGGAGCAGTGCCGCCATGGACTCCTGGGCCTCGACTCCGGCTTGGAGCAATTCCGGATCAATGGCGGGCCCGACGGACCCGCCAGCTGCGCGATCGCAGCCAATCTTGCGGCGTACGCAGTATGAGCACGACTTCTTGCCGGACTCAACCACGCATTTCTCCTCATGCGCCTTGATACAGTTTGCGCACTGTGTTAAAAAAGTTAGTAAGTCCGCCGGATCCGACGGACTGCTACGCACCCTCTCCTCGTCCACTTTCACCCGCTTAGCGCCTCTTTCGTCCTCGGCCCCGACGGTTCCGCCCCGGCGTTTCTTCCCCGTTTTCTCTCCATCGGCAACCTCCTTTCCTTTGCCCTTTCCCGACGACTCGCCCTCACCCTGCTTGTCGGCGGTCTCCGCCGCCTTCCGCTTCCTGTCCTCCTTTTCTTTCTCCTTGCGGAGCCGCTCGTCCTCCTTCAGCTTCTCCAGGCGGAGCCGCTCTTTCTTCGCCTCCTCGGCCTTCCGCTCGTCCTCCGCTGTTTGCACCGTGTACCACTCCGTAATGTCTTCATAGCCAAAGTGGGCTATGACCTCGGCCTCGGTGGCGTTGAGCAGCTTCAGGTGCCACTGCTCGGAGTCCTCGTTCTTTTTGATTGTAGCGACGCGACGTGGGGGCATCGGAGCGGAGTTATCGGAACGGGGGGTTTCGGGTTGTGGGGATGGTGGTGGTATGAGGAAGAGTTGTTGATTTTTTCACTTTCCCATCACGTGGACATATATAGCTGATCGGAGTCCGTTCACACGGGATTTTCAAATCATCCGGCTTAGGCAGGAATTCTCACTCTTTAGCGCCTCATGGGTTCGGCGCTAAGAGGGGGATACTGTCACGGGCCGTGCCATCGGACCTCTCGGATCCGATCATCTCCGACGAACAGCCACACACGGACTTCCCCGGCCCCGGTCCACTCCGACTTCTTGTTCTCCTTTTGGTTTGTACTGCCTTCGGTTTATACCTATGCCTTATGCTATGCTCTGACACGCTTCTATCACGGACACGTCGGACCTCCGACTTCTCCGACGTACATCTGACTGATACTTACTCATACATCACGGAGGACTCGGTCCTCCGTCTAATCCGACTTCTCCATATGTCTTTATACTTTCCTATAAATAGCTCTCATGTCAGTAGTTAGACTTCAGTTTGAATATCGACTTAGACTTGCCTTACTCTCATTCTCTTGCGGACTCCGTTCATCTCCGCATTCTGTCTTCGACTCTATCCTGAAATTTGGGCACTGGGCGTAGAGAAGGGCGCAGCGCACGAGCTGAAGCCATAGCCCTCTACCTTTTCCTTTTCACCGAGTACGGCTCCCGCGCGGGCCCGTCGTCACCAGCCCCGCTTTACTCCGCCGACTTTCCTTATCGGTCCGCCGGGAACGGTTCTTGACAGCGGCAACCCCTTCGGTGTCCACTAGTGCCGGGATTTGGTAAGTGTTATTTTGTAGACTCTGTGATTCCTCTTCATTTTTCTTCAGTTCAACGCCTGCCAAGCGACGCCGAGTGGTTCCGAAGGACCTTCGCAAACATCAAAAACCCACAACGTGCCGGCGCTGCAAGCAGGAGACATGTTCGGGAGGGAATGACATTTTGACTTGTCAGACACCTTGTACCGTGCCTTGCGCAAATTGTGGCAAGCTGGCAGGGTGTATGGGGTGTTGACAAGGGCAGAAAATGTTTGTTTCGATGATATTCAAAAGTCTATAGAAGTGTAACGAGATTTTGAACCACCCCCGGAGTTTTACGGAACTCTTCCGAATCTTTCCTTTCTTTATTTCTTTTTTCGTTTTTATTCACCATTTTATACCCAGTCAAATGGTCGGAAAACCAATGTGTTCCATGATCATCAAGTTCTTGAATGAACTCCACCCTACTCCACCTCCATCATCACCATCACAGGTGTGGGTAAGTTTTGCCGACATCTGCCGAGGGGAGTGATTTATCATCTTTTCTCTCCCCGCCTTCTTGGTACTCCTCCACGAGCTGAATACGTTGTGAGTGATTTACGCGTTTTACGTGTCCAAGTTCACGAATCTGGCCACAGGAATAGATTAGGACGCGTCTCAAACCAATCTTCGGGCTGTGCGTACTCCTGCCACCAACGCCTATTGAAATTGCTCAGCTTGTTCCAGTTGCTACCTTCCGTGGACAATGGCGCTGGTGCATTCTCTTCGCATGCCGGCAGCAGCGAATGAAAACAGTGATCTTGGAATCCCGCCGCCTGGGATGCAGGCCGAGTGGTCTGGCTCGGATGTGCCACTTGAAATGTGCATCTGGGCCGGAATCCAACTCCTGCGGCTCTTTTTCTCAAACCCCGCCGATTCACACATGTGCGCGGCAACGATCCACTCCGTCATATCCAGAACGTTGTTGCACGAAGACAACGCCAAAGCATCAGTACGCCTCCTACGAACGCAGCACCAGCGGACCATGGATAAACTAGTTCACTTCTTGTCCGCATTCGGGGGTGATTTTCCCATCGCAGTTTTGGAAGGGCGGCTCAACGAGTGCCAATGCGACTCAACATAAGTACGAGCTTTTGGAGTTGTTCCATAATGTGCCAGATTTTGTGCCGGCGACCTTCAAAGACATGATGGGGTCGATGTTTACTGTCTTCGAGACCGTACTGGAGAACATCAAAATCGGACACCTTTCCGGAGCGCAGACGACGGCGACCGAGGGTTCCACACCAAGAAAGTGGCCGCCCAGTACAGCGGCGCTTTTCTCCCTCGGTTGAGAAAAAGCGGTCGCGTCTTTCACACGGCTCTATCGTCTAACAGCTGTGCTGTCCATTCTGGAGGTCATCAGGCTGGCACTCCCGCATTGTCCCTCTTTGGCAATGGCTGCGTCCAACAGTCCCGCCTTCTGGGAGGCGTTGGTAGATGAATGCAAATGGGCAACCGACAACATGGAGACAGACTCTGCGCTCACAGGAATTGAATCCGAGGACCTATATGACGACAGACCGTGTCCACTCCTTTCTATCAAGACCATCACACTGCTGATACAGAATGTAAACACCACCTTCATCGACAGTCTTCACCAGAACATCCACTCCTCAGCACTCATTCCGTACGCCAGAACCATCTACGATCTGCTGCTCAAATTCTTGATTCGCGTCCAAACGAGTCCGGAGAAAAGGACTCTTGATGGGATGTGCTTCATCGTGAACGGGTTGTGCTTGTCCCTCTTCACCGCCATGCCCAGGGACCATCCCCAGCATCCGCGAAGTTTACATCGCCTTCATCGGGCTCATTCGCAGCTGTTCACGGGCGGGGATTTCTGCGGTGTGTATTCGGTCATCACCCGCCTCACCAAGTCTGTGGCTAAATGCTGCAGCGCGGCATGCGTCGCAACAAGCGAAACCAGCGCACAGAAGCTGCGGTATTGCGTGCAATGCGAGGTAATGCGGTATTGTTCCGGGACATGCCAGAAGGCGGTGTGGAAATACCACAAGCGCGTGTGCAAAGACCTGCACACTTTAAAGAAAGAAGTTCTCCCGCGGGCGGAGCGAAAGAACAATCCGCGTTCGAACTTGGATGGGGCTTTCAATGTCCTGCTTGGGTTTGAGACGGAGGCACGGAGGCATGGTTTCACGGAGGAGCGTATGAAAGAGCTGGTAGATGAACTCACGCCGTTCCTACACTTTCAAGCGGCGGAATGACATGTGTGTATCATTATATGTATAGCATCGTCGGTTGACCTAATCTTCCCCACAGCTGCTCCGTCACATGAACAGGCTCACCATTATTGAACCTGGGTCGAAGTAATAACTAATTTGTTGGCCCTCCTGCGTCGTTCTGCAGCTGTATATCGGTCTACATCATCTTTTAAACTGCACGTGTGCACCTAATGAATCTCAGAACTAAACGGTTGTCATTGTGAGCCTCTCAGAATAAGTTATTTTCTCAACCAGTTACGTTTGCGCCAGTTAAAATTTAGTGCTATCATTTCACGAAGTGAAAGTTGCCCTCAATATGCAGTTTCCTCTTTACCAAAGCCTCGTGTAACAAGGTGTGTGCTATTTCTTGAGTACTTTCACCAAAGTTGAAGTTGAACAAGATCATAGCCCCATGTTGATGGCCAGGCTGAATACGGCAACCAGCAAAGTAGAACTCTTCATTTGCTCTGCAAGTTCTCCACGTCAAGCACTATTATCGGGACTTACGAGACGAATTTTATGACCACTACCAGTGCCTATAGTGAGAATTTCATTCCAGTGGCAAAAGCATAGGCGCGATGTCAATTTATAATTGTCGATTTTTAGCCTTCCCGCTCTCCTTTTGACCTCTCTCAATTTGTTTGGACTTGAAAACCTCGGAGATCCTATGGCGGCCACCTTCCTCGCACGGGCGCCGATGTTCGGCAATATTGTGGCCACATTCTGTGATTAGATGTCCGATCACCGTAAAATATATACCCCGCTATTCATCTTGTGTGTGCACGCCCACACTCACTTTCAGTGAAATAATGGCTGAGCTCCCATCCCTGGAACTCCCTCACTCGGAGACACTTCATAGCAATAACCCGGAAAAGACCTTGTCTCCTGCCGACGCTGATTCAAAGATCTCTCCACCCGAGTCTCCATTCAACGCTGGTACCATATTCCCTGAAGGTGGTCGGGAGGCGTGGCTTACAATGGTGGGCGCGTAAGTGTATCATCTCAGCATGAAATCCGCTGAAACATCTTATTTTTCTGCTCTCAGTTGGATGGTCCAGTTCTGCACCTTCGGGTAACTCGAATCAAATCCACTTCGTAGTAAGTCGACTAAATAATTTCAACTAAACAGATATATCAATGTGTTCGGTGTATACCAAGGCAATCTGACCTGCTTGTACATTACTATTGATTTCGCTGAGCAGAGCACTCAGATTACTACACGCGTGAATTTTTGGCCAACAAAACTGCGGCAGACATCAGGTAAGATCATCGCGCCAGGGTTTCCTTTCCTGTTCGTTGTATTATAAGTTGACTTTGCAAGCTGGATAGGAAGCTTTCAGCTTGCGATCCAATATGCAATGGATGTTTTAGTAGGCCGAGGAGTGGACACTGGTTACTTGTGGGTACACTATACATCTGAGTGTGTGTTGCTCTCATTCCTGAATACCGCAGTCATCATATGATGCTTCTCGGGTCAATACTCTACGTTCTATGCATATTTCTGCTCTCCTTGACCCAGCCTGGTCAATTCTACCAGGTATTTACTTACACGTTCAATTTCTTCCTCACGTTTACATAACAAATGTTAGGTTTTCTTGGCTCAAGCTGTCGGCATGGGCACCTTCCCGGCTCTGATTTTACTCCCATCATTTACAATCGTAAGCCACCATTTCAAACGGCGCAGAGCCCTCGCCATGGGCATCGTCACGTCGGGAGCGGCATGCGGAGGTGTTGTTTTTCCAATTATGCTCAACCAAATCGGGCAACGCGCCGATTTCATCACCGCAATTTGTGCATCCGGTGGCCTTATTGGCGCGCAGTTGTTGTTTGCGAACCTCGCGATGAAGACACGCCTTCCATCTAAAATTAAGGGCGCAAAGCAGGGCACAAAAGATCGCTCCGTTGAATGGAAGAGTATATTCTCGGATATGGGCTACTTGTCGGCTCTTGCAGGGTTAGAAAAACCATCACAAGTTGATTGGCATTGGTCGCTGACACTGGGGGCAAGGTGCAAAATAACCTGCCTGTATTTTGCAAGTATATTCAAAGTATTTTACAAATATACACACAATATGACTGTAATATATCGGGTCTGTATTTTGTGTGCGTATTATATATGCTTCCAAAATACACACTATATCCCAGGTCTGGATATAGTCAGGATATTTGCTAATATGCACCATATATCTTTGCAAAATCCTGAGGTCTGATGGCTACCATATATGGACTTGGGATTTTGCAAACATATTGCAACCAAACAGTCCTGAAAAGGAGAAAAAAAGACCTTCCAACAAAGGAAAAATTCAAAATTATATTGATAGAAGCTAATCCCTGTGATTAATTCCAGCCCAATTGTACTCTTAACTTTTATGCTTGAATTTCATAAAGTCATTGGCACAGATTACCCAGAGCTGGTCTAAAACGGTAGCTATCAAGTGGCTAATGTGGCTTGATGCTGAAACATCAAATATCACAGCCAAGTTCACAGATATTCGGTATTTTTTAGTGATTGGATCACAAAAGCTGTATATTTAGGACATGTCCCAGCTTCACAGCCACAATGATGTCATTGTTGTGAAGATAACCAAATCATAATTTTCAGTCAAACTACTTCTGTCTCTTTCCACAAGGTTGCTGCTAAGGATACTTTCCAAAAAATCTGTTACTACTTCTCAGTGCCAGCAGTTGGATGCTATGGAGATCAGGGTCAATCTCCCAATTTTGTCTCTCATGAAAGCTAAAAGCAAGATCCAATGGATTTACTGTCACATTGTTGAATTCTTACTCACTTTCTGAATCCTGTCTTATTTGTTTTTCTTCTAAAATAAGACCTTGGGTGTAGAGAAGGACATAATGCATGAGCTAAAGCCAAACCCTCTATTTTTGGAGTGGGAATCAGCCTCACCTGCCTCCACTGCTCCATTGGCCTTCCACATAGTTGAATTAGGAACAGTTCTTGACAGTTGTGCAAGCATTGTTTCAGAGTGGATCATAATCTGGTAGCAAAGTGATACCAGCTTCTATCAATATAATTTTGAATTTTTCCTTTGTTGGAAGGTCTTTTTTTCTCCTTTTCAGGACTGTTTGGTTGCAATATGTTTGCAAGATCCCAAGTCCATATATGGTAGCCATCAGACCTCAGGATTTTGCAAAGATATATGGTGCATATTAGCAAATATCCTGACTATATCCAGACCTGGGATATAGTGTGTATTTTGGATGCATATATGTAATATGCACACAAAATACAGACCTAATATATTACAGTCATATTGTGTGTATATTTGTAAAATACTTTGAATATACTTGCAAAATACAGGCAGGTTATTTTGCACCTTGCCCCCAGTGTGAATATCTTCATGCAGGGCCTTCTTCACCAGCTTAGGGTTATCTTTTCCTTGTAAGCGAATTGCATATCTATACATCACGGATATACATCGCGGCTTTATGTCTATTCCAGTTTTCTATCTCCAATTGTACGCCGTTACCAACGACATCGACAAAGAGCTCGCATTTTACCTAGTTGAGTGATGTTTATAGGTTGCATATTTCGTGCTTAACGACTGCTTCAGTTGACTCTTCTCAACGGCGGAAGTGTGATTGGGTGTTTGGTCAACAACTCTATTTCCCCGAGCATCGGCTCTTTCAATCTGGTTTGTTGGTTTTTCGGGTGCGCGTAAGTGAGTTAAGCTGTTAAGCTTAGAGCGAGCGAAGAACACAAGAGAGATTCCAGTTTGACTAAGGCTAGGGTATTGCCTGACAAATGGATGCCCTTTGCCGCTTCATTGCGGAGTATTTATACTACTACAAGATGTTCTAGAATATTCTACTAAAATCAATAATGTTCAATCACAGTCTGCACGGAGCATTCTGGAAGGTTCTCCAGCTGTGTGGTTGAATCACTCAGATTCTCAACACTCCCCCTCAACCGGACAGCTGGAACACATCAACAGCTCCCCCTCAAGCCTCAGCTTGGCCTCATCACGAGTTTGCGATCTTGATTCGTGAGGTACATACAGTGATCCGGTCGCCCGCAATCAACGCTCAATTCACCCAGAATTAGCGTGTCTTTCTCTGCCCCATGCCGTGACTGACTTTGCACGCACATGCTCGAGAGCCAAAGACCTGTACCATCACTCCGTAATCTATCCTCCCTCAGAGCTCTTGGCAACAGCGGGATTATCCAGTGGGGATGTGGGAAAAACCAACAGCGAAGTCGAAGAAATGGTTAAGAACGGGAAAGATTAGGCGAGTCGAAAGTGAAGTGTGTAGGAAGGGAAGGAAGGTTTCCGTATCAAAACGGCGGCCTCCAGCGAATATGTCGCGTTCGGCGGTGATGGACAGTCGCGTGGGATATTGATACGCAACATGATGCGAAGCACAAATTGCTCGGCAAGCTAATGCGAGCGGTGGTGTATCGCGGATGGGTGGGACGGGGTTGACATATCCCAGAGATGTCGAGAATACAAGACAGTTGAATTGCTCAACCATGGAAACAACCAGCACGCCGGCGGCGTCAATGCCAAAGGTTGCTGTGCATCCAGACAAGGTGATGATGTGATGCGAGGAGCGGGCGCATCAGACATCGGGAAGTGATGCGAGAACTGCATCAAGAGAGTCGGCCGGCGGGAGAGACTGTGGGAAAGCGTGGTGGGGTAACAGCGCGGACAATCACGAAGTATCCGGATGTTTCCGCCTTCCGGAGACTCGGCGCGGAACAAGCACCGACGGATGTGGATAATGTTGAATAAGCGCGTAGTGGCTGGCGCAAGCGAAGGGGATGGGGATGGGAACGACTGGAACAATGCCGTCTCGAAGTGGTGCCCTTTACGGTGGTGTGCAGAGCGACGGGGTGCACGAATCGGTGATCCAGGTGATACGCGCGAAGCCGGGTTATCGGTGGCAGTAACCGAGATCCGTTTGTGTTGGTTTTTCGGGTGCGCGTAAGTGAGTTAAGCTGTTAAGCTTAGAGCGAGCGAAGAACACAAGAGAGATTCCAGTTTGACTAAGGCTAGGGCATTGCCTGACAAACGGATGCCCTTTGCCGCTTCATTGCGGAGTATTTATACTACTACAAGATGTTCTAGAATATTCTACTAAAATCAATAATGTTCAATCACAGTCTGCACGGAGCATTCTGGAAGGTTCTCCAGCTGTGTGGTTGAATCACTCAGATTCTCAACATGGTTGTTTCGTCCCTCTACGCCTGCTCCATCCTCATCTTCGTGATGGTCAAGATCAAGAGCTTTGCTGGTCTTGCCGTTTTTGCTGTTCTGTATGGCTTTACCTCCGGGGCATGTATGCAGTGTTCCGCTTCCTCCCGCCCCTCCCATGGCTTACATTTTGTCAATAAAGATGCTTCCCTCATGCCTACTAATTTTGTGGGCTTCAGCAACCACCCAGGAGAATATGGGTGATTTCTTCTGCTCTCATTTCTGACGTAATGACAACCTTCCCAGGGTTCGATTAGGCATCGCGTTCACCGTTGTTGCTCCCGCCATGCTCGTTGGTAATCCCATCTCCGGCGCACTCTTGGGTACGACCAGCAGTGACTTCACCTGGGAGCCCGCCATCATTTTCAACGGAGTGGGTGTTCCGCATACTATATATCCCGCCTGAAAGTTCGGACTACTGATGAGTTTATTAGGTTTTGGTAGCGGCAGGTGCCACTTTCATACTCATCGCAAGGATTCTGTACATGAAACGCAAAGGCACAGGCCAGCTTGTATGAGTTATGCTACACTGAACAACTCCAGTTTAATTCGAATGATCGCGATTCAGACGTTCGATGTCGACGATTGCTAGTAATCATCCTCTGAGTGAACTGATTTCAAATTATACGGTACCCAGCTTGAAGTTCGCCCTTTCTGAGCTTGGGAGTAATCGGCCAAGCCTAAACTCAAAGGTTGCGCCAACATGGGCCTAAAGTTAGCGTCGCTCCCATTTACCCTGACTACTCAACCGAACCCGCTGCTGGAATCAAACTGCAACGGTGCGTCGTTTGTTCTACTCGCGCTATTATCTGCGTTCCACCTTTTTTTGGCAATGAGTTGCGTCTGCAGAAATTAGGTACAGAATGCGCATAAAAGCTTCCAAATTCGAGATGGTGTGAGCCGGGAGCCCCGAGCGCAGAACCCAATATGTCTACGATTCAGACTTTGTATACAAGGCAGAAAACAACCGATACTCACCACTTTATGCAGAAAGGTGTATTCCCGCAGAGTCCCGCAGAGTTAGAGAGAGACGATTCGAGAATTGCTAAAGTACTGGTGTGGTTCCTCTGCATCAGAAGACGAGTTGGGTGGAATTGTGTCTCGGTGAGTGTCTCGAAGTTGGCTCTGAGGACAAAATTGAAATTGAAAACCAAGAACGGGAGATGCCGCAAGGGGTCTCACGCCTATTGTGGCATTCTTGACAGAAACTGTCAACGACTCTCAGCATTTCGAGAGGGTGGTGCAGCGGACGGGCACGTCCTTGGTCTTCGCAACGGTCGCAGCGATACATGCTCGAGGCTCAGTTTTCTTTCATGTTGTTCCTTTCTCTCTCTTCATTTCGAACTTGAAGTGCGTGAGGAGCGTTGAGCAAGTCAGGCGTATTTTGTGCGGGCTGCCATTGGAATTCGCAGCATTTCTAACTCTACAAACCGCAAGTAGGGTCGGGTCAGTATTGGAGAATGAGCACTGAGTCTCAATGGCGCCTGCAATTCTTTCAGCATCGCAGCTCGAAGACGTGTGTGGCATCGAAACTGGAACGGCGCCGTAACAGCACGCTCTACGTACATGGTCTCCACACTCGGGCCGCCCTCCTACCCGGCAATTCCATTACATGCCAGGGATTCCCGCACCGCTGCCAGGGTACAAGTGGAAGGATACCCACCTGTCAACGAAATACATACGATCAGCCTGCGCAACAGCTAAATTAAAGACGTAGACCAAAATAAGAGTCGAATATCATCTCTCGTGGGTCGCATCTGAGCGAGTGTAGTGGATACTGGAGCAAGAGAATCGGTTGTGGTGGTCGTCGGGGTCGGGGATGTGATTGATCGTTGTTTGGCTGGAGGGTCGGTCTGCTCATGGCCACCGTCGCGAAACGAGGTCGACCGCCGAATTTGACGCTGCAGGGGCCATCCAAGCCAGCAAACGTCCAGCTCGAGACTCCCACCCCCGTCGACCTCGACAACGAAGGCCCCGACTTCGACTCGAAACGACGGCCACCCAATTTAACGCTGCAGGCGCCATCTAAGGTAGCAAACGTCCAGCTCGATTCCCCAACCCCCATCGACCTCGACGACGAAGGCCTCGACCTCGACTCGCCAGATACCCTCTCCGACGAGGACATCGATATCACAAAGTCCCTGGAGCGCCTCGAGCAGTTGCGACAGAATGTGCAACAGAATCTGCGTCTCAGGTATTTGAACGATTGTTTCGACAAAAAGTATATAAAGTGACATCTCAGGCCCATACGATCCAATGGGTCGTTGCCAAAGGTCCAGCTCGGCGACACATCGCCCTGGGATCCATCCATCACCAGCCCAGCCTCCAGCATCTCAAGCTACTTTACCCCGCTTGGGGAGGCCCCTTTGAGCGCCCGGTTCGTGGGTTCGACCGTACCGGCACCGTCTGCACCTCGTCCGGCACAGGCCATCGAGCCCGGGATGCTGTTTGGGCGTCTGACTGCTCCCAGACGACCACTCCTAATCGATACTCGCCCGCCAGCCACCCACCTCGCTTTCCACATCCGACACAGTGTCAACCTCGCAATACCCTCTCTGATACTGAAGCGCTCAAAGAAGACTCCCTTCCAGTCGCTGGACGCATTGCGTCAGTATGTCACCACAGAGCAGGGCAAGCGCGACTGGGACACTCTCTTGAGCCCAGGCGGGCCGTGGGATGGGAATGTGGTTGTTTACGCCGACGAGGAGGATCTGGCATTGGTCCCTGTCATAGCCCCGCTCTTGACGTACGGCAGCGTCGATTATCTTCAGGGCGGTATATCGTCCGCGGGTCATCACCCTGATCTCGAGACGCTGATTATCTCTGGCAATGAATACGACCAGGGAGCCGGCCAGAGCGGGCTCTTCCAGCTCGACACCAATGCCGCCCTTCGCTCAAGAACACTTCCCGAGATCGACTCCCGCTCCTCCGTTGATCTCAAGTCGTCTTCCACCCTCCAATCGTCCCTCGCGAACCTCAGCCTCAACACATCCGCCCAGCCCCCGCGCTCTCCGCTCCCCCTCATGTCTTCCGTCATGTCCTCGTCCTCCTCGAATCCAATCAACATTGTGGATGCGACGCCGTCCCCGCCGCCAAATCAAGCAACCTTCCGACGCCCTCCGCCCCCACCACGCCGTCCATCCGCCCCCAACCTCCGCAAGCTCGACACAAAGTCGGCTGAGCGGCTCAAGCTCTCAGTGCGCACCGTTCCCCTCAAATCCGCCACCGCCCTTGCGCCCCCATCCCCTCGCCCCGGTGCGACCTCCCCTTCAACGCCCTGGAGTCTCTCCTCGCCACTTTCTGGCAATGACGAGTTCCCCACTGCGTACTTCACCCCGCCGCACACACCCGGCACCCCACGCGGCGCAAATGGTTTCGGGTTTGCCCGTGGCTTCGGCGACCCGCCTGCGACCGCACGCCCCGACGACCCGCCCACAACCGAGGAACCATTCCCCGATTTCGCCATCAGCACGATCCTCCCCAATTTCCTCTTCCTCGGGCCGGAGCTTACCACGCCGGCGCACGTCGCGGAGTTGCAAGCCCTCGGCGTCCGCCGCATTCTCAACATCGCGGCAGAATGCGACGACGACCATGGCCTGCACCTCCGCACGGTGTTTGAGAAGTACATCAAGATCCCGATGCGGGATACAGTTGAGGAGGAAAACATTGCGCGCGGCGTGCGCGAGGTATGCGAGATTCTCGGTGAGTCGATCACTTTATCTACGGCGTAGGGACTCATGAGTGTACAGACGACGCACGCCTGCACTCTGCTGCGACGTACGTGCACTGCAAGGCGGGCAAGAGCCGTTCCGTTACTGCGGTCATGGCGTACCTTATCCACGCGAACCATTGGACGCTTTCGCGCGCGTACGCATTCGTGCTCGAGCGGCGCAAGGGCATCTCGCCCAACATCGGTTTCGTCTCGGAGCTCATGACCTTCGAGGAGGAGGAGCTTGGTGGGAAGAGCGTCGGCGTGCAACCTTCGTCTGCCGCAGATGCGGACGCGGGTGGAGGTGGCGGGCACGGTCACGGCGGGGGGCATGGGCACAACGCGAACTACGGCGTCGCGGCGGGCGGACGACGTGGAGGTCATGTACGTGAGAGTCTCCCGCCTGCGTTCGCACAATCGCAGTCATTCTCTGCCGCCCCGGATGGTGCCGGCGCGCAGTTCGGTTTCGCCGGCGGCGAGAGCGTGGATGGCGCGGTCGGGAATGCTGGCCAGGAGATGGAGGTGCGTGATGCGGCGGGGCGGTACCGCCATGCAAGGCGTGCACCGGTCGACGAAAATACGCTGCAGCCACTGCGCCGTGTGAGCAAGGCGGGGCTGGAGAGCTCGGCGTATTCATGACACTGCTGGATGGGCGGGAGTGCGGCGGGCGTCTGCGATCAGACCTTTGGTGCAAACCCATCGTCCAGGTTGCACTCTACGCACGCACGCCATGCATCCCGTCGCCGTGTCAGGCCCAGCGCTCGGCTCCTCCTTGTGTCCTTGCGCCCGTTGTGATGCACTCTCGAGGTGCACTCCGTTTTTGTTGTACATACATCTGCCTCGCGCAGGCGCGCTGCAGTATTTACCCCCTATTTAGCTACACACTGCATGCGTTCTGCTTTCGCTGGGTAAATTAGGACCTAGGTTATTGTATATATCATATATAGTTTCTTTTGGAAGGATGATCGTGCTCGGATGACTCACGGAGAATACTCTGATTCTGGCGCATGCGCAGCTTGCTGACTTATTCAACGCATGTCTCTGCATGAGTGTCGATAAAGAACATCAATTTTCTGGTCACCAATCTTTTTGGTGAACGATTGCTCCATGTATTCGCAGCTTTATACAGGAGCCTTTCGAGCGACGTTTTTCAAACTCAAGCTGACCCAATTCCAAATCGGGACGAAAGCGTTGAATCGGAGTGCGGTCCGATGACCTAAACCTGATCACCCCCCTTCAACCCTCTTCCACCTTGCTCTTGTCCGCTCGTCCCGCAGTGTCGAACTCAACTTCGAGGCTGTCATCTTATCATTCCTAAACGTCCTCATCAAACTGTTTCTTTGTCTCTCACTTCGGTTCCAGGTAACGTGAAACGGTCACTGAAGCCTTTTCTCGAGCCTTTCTATACATTCTGTGAACCGGAAATTTAGATTGAACCAAGGAGATGTACAGACTCACAACCCTCGTACGTACGTACCGTGCTCATGTTTTGAAACGCTGCAAGCGATCGGGCGCCAATCGTGCTGGGAAATTGATATGCCATCTGTGCCAGTGCTCACTATAGGCGGGTGTGTGGACCTATGGGATCTAAACACTCCATACAATTGAATGACAGTAATCTATGGCGAGAAGTTGAGAATAAGGTGAGAACGTGAAATTGTGAAATGATCAATTCGCGCTAAACGGTTTGTGCAGCGTTCTGACTGTAGGGCCCGAGAAAATATTATCCTCTTCCGCAAGGTCTGTGAAATTATGTCTAAAAGGGAGCTCAAATCAGCTGTAATCCTGGAGCTCCAGGACCAGGTTCGTTGATTTATATTTGGGGAAAAATTGGGCTTGGCGGTCATTGATAAAGATCGAGATCACCACTAAAATTTCGAATTATCGTCCCTTGTGAATATTAGGTTTGTGCCACTCTGAGAACTTCCTCACATCCCCCCGCCCTTGTGCAGCATGGCGTTGCTCATCGCGAACATAACTGTGGGCCAGGCGGCGACTGTGATCAATATCCTCATCGCATTCCTTCAATACACCGTCGGACTCGCCATCGTTGCACTTCTTATCTATTCCATTCCTGCGGTCAACCCGGCACTCGCCTGGAATGTCATTGGACGAAGGCTTCACACCTCACTCTGGCCAACACTCCTGCGCACAGAAACTGCGCGCGGCACAGGCTTTCGTGTCGCGTTCTTCTCGTACCTCTCGCTCGTTGCCACTCTGCTTGTCGCCGTCGCAGGTGTTGTTATGCCGTTGGGTCTCAGTGTTGGGCCACCGATTCAAACAGCTCTGAAGAGTGTACCAGCGGCGTTTGTGCAGGATACGTCGCCACTGGGACTTGCAACCTCACCGCGACAAGATTACTCGTATGGCCGCATATGCGGCGCAGTTGGGCCTGTAACATGCCCTGGAACTCAAGGCATTACTCCTGACATACCGCCCGAAGTCATAACCAAATTCAACGCGACGCCATACGGCCCATTTGGAATGCAGTTCAGGAAGTTTTACAATGGCACGGCAGGTCAATAGTCTCACTCTGCGCGTTGATATTATGCTTATCTGAGGATAGGGCACAATTATACGATGTCGTTGGCGCACTTCAGCACTACAGACTCTCTGATCTTGCGCAACGGTATATTCGCTGTGGATGGCCTCATCGTTGATCTAGAACTACCAGGTATCGGTCTTTGGAATCATACAGGTACGATCAAGAGTTTCTTTTTCTGTTTTCTTTTGTTTCCCTGACAGACATATAGTACCTTCTGGGACGATGCACGGTGGGGTATGGTCGGAGGATGTGCTGTGGCTCGAGGTGCGTGCGCCTCCGTTGTTCAAGTGCATTCGCTTAGTAACTCAAATAGCCTGTGAGTTCGTGCGTGGACACAAATTTGACCCTCGACTACACGATGCACAACAGCATAGACATGAACGGCGTGCGGTTCTACAACATCACAGATCATGGAGGTTTCTATAACCTTACGACCGAATATCCAGATCTCAGTCGAGATGGGCAGAATATTTCACTCCATCAACATGCTTGGAAAGGAGCGGTGTTGAGCAATTTTTACAGTATGCTCTCGCTCAACAATATGACTCGCAACCAGAGTTGGGAAGGGCGTTCTTTTCCGATCAACGCCACCACTACCACTTTTAGTGCAGGCAAGAGTCAGCCCGTCAGCTTTTTATTTCTGGGCAATATCCCGAGCGGCAACGACACGATTACCAGCAACGACCTCAAAATCTCGTGTGAGGGATACGGTGGAGCTGACACTGCAAATATCAGCAATGTCGCTGTTCACTGCGGCATGTTCTTGGGCCCGCCGCAGCGTTCAGATGACGGCGATCCACGGTCCCCCGCTGATAATTCGACATGGTCACAGCGCTTATTCGGGTGCGCAGGCGGAACAAGGGCTCGGATGCAACGTGTCGAATTTTCCTTCAACGGAACGATGGATCTTAGGGCGCTGGGCATCACTCGCCGGAATATCGACACACCGGTCCTGTGGGCGACAGAGAAGACCGATGTAACCATTACAAACGTAGATTTAATGTGGGGACGCGTCCCTGACTCCCTCGAAGGGGACCCTTCCCTTTCAACTACACGCAGTGACATTTTCTACGTCCCCGCTGGCGCGGCTGACATCTGGGGTCTATCATCTGGGGGACAACCATCCACGCTGCCTGCTGTAGCCTGGACTAACATACGGGCCATTCTTGGTGGTATTGCTATTGCGGACTATTCGGGTCTGACAAATTATGCTGTACTCCGAAAATTCCAGGTTAGCCTCTTCCCTGTCAACTTCAGTACTATGCACTTCATACTTTTCTTAGGAACTAATCCTAGCGGATCCAGGAAACGGCGCCTCGCGAATCCAGAACATGATATGGACAGACCTCATGGCGAATAACATGATGGGAAGTGACACCCGCACGACCCTGCTCGTTGCAGAAAACGTCCCCTCGACTGCATACGATCTGCGATACGCAATCCCAGCTTTGTTCGTCTTGCTTATATGGATACCATCTCTTGCTGGGGCCGTCTTTGTGTTGATCACGGGACTGTTGAAGGTCTCGTATCTGAAATACCTGATCAATCATACTGGCGCAGGCAGGATCGCGCTAGGAGATTCAGCGTTGCGACCGATGCATCATGGATACGTTACTCCAACCGTACCCTCCACGCCGATGGAGGCTCGTCTGGAGGATGAGGCGCACTGGGAAAAGGGTGCCGGCCGAAGACCCGTTTGGATAGACTCTGCAGGTGCAGGTTCTTCCGAGTATAGGAAGGGAGGGTTTACTGCAATTGCTACGAACGAACGCTGATAGTATCGAGGGCGCACAGCCTCACTACCGTATATATCGCTCCGTTTCACTTTACAACCAGTTACCGTACATTTCTCTGGAATATTATGTGTAAGAGTCGGAAATCTTGTCCGCAGATGTGAAGGAATTTTGGTCAAGAAATGCGCCATCGATGTAGTAGTCTCGTTTAACAGACTATCCGTTCATAACTTTCATGTCTAGATCTGGTTATTCTCAATTTCCTTCTTTCCGGTACGTCCGATCTGATCCGCGTGTACCCCGGTTTAACCCGAACATTATCAAATTTCCTCGTATTGCGAACATACTTATGTCCTTTGAACCATTTTAAGTATGCAACGATGTATCGGAAGTTGCTTTTCTTTGCTCCGGGAACTTTGTGTGCCCATTCTTTTTTTTTTTTTTTGGGTCGGCAAAGTCTCTCCTCAAACGGCGTGTCCTCAGTTCTGTTGGACAAACAATTTCTTAACCTTGAGACATTAGGTGGTTTCACTTGACGGAACGAAAAGCATTTCAATTGATTCAGAAGGCTGGAGAATAGCAAGTAGATTTATGTATCGCCCATGCAGCTTTTTGATGTTGAACACCGCACTGAGGTGTTGTGTTGAGGTAGGTCAGGTCGACGAAAAAAAGTCACTTACATAAACGGCTGACTTGCATCTGCACAGATACGAGATGAAAAGCAACATCCTACTGTCGATGGAATGTTGACATACCTCCCACATTGCAACAAATCAGAACCATCCTGTTGTACTTTTCGAGCGCAGCCAGGACCTCCGCATTGGTCGACTTTGCTTTCCAGCATATTTTTCACTCCTTGCATCAGTTGACGCATATCCCTGTAGAATAGCAGTAGGGTTGAGTAAAAAAACCGCCCAATGAATATGGAGACGGACGGATCGTCTGTTAACAAAGCTAGGCAGCGCCCAGCGGTTTCCGACGCGAGTCTGCCACGAAATTTGCGTTCCCAAATTGGAAGATGGTGGAGAAGAATAGATTTGTCCTCTGCAGCGATGTCTTGAATACCCTGCAGAAGCAGAATCGTGGACATGAATTGGCCGATCTCGCCAACGTCATCCACACTCATCGAACCGATCTCGGTAGCGGCGCTAGCTACGCGTTTCACTTGAAGAGCGGCAAGTCCTTGTCCAGTAGGAGTACGAAGGAAACGTATGAAATACGGACTTGGAAAATTCAGCTGATGATGAGTTCTGTGAGCACATAAACGCGAGTAAAACACACGTTATCGATATGACATTGATCAGGGTTGTCGCAGATCCTAGTACTTCTGGTCTCTTCCGGAATATCTCTACCAAAGCTGGCAAATATTTCGCGGCGACCTCGCTGAAGTTTCGTCTGGTTGAACTTCTCAATGAGCGTTATGAGTGATAAAGCGTACGAGTATATTTTCATCTGGGCAGGAACCTGTTTCGATTGGACGATTCCAAGCTAAAAGACAAGGGAAGTGTCCGCTGAATTTCGTGTTTCTTGCCACTGAAAAGATCACGACGCGAACCTGAGATTTCAGGCCGACACTTCGCACAACTTCCGGACGATCGCCTTTGCCATCATCCAGTACACCTACCGACGTCGCGAGCGATTCAGGAGTGACGTTCCATAATGAATCCATGGTGGTCGACCTGCAATGAGGCGGATTTTACACGATCACGTGGATATTTGGTGCGAGTAATCAAACCAAAATAAACGTGGTTCGAACCCGGGCGTGATTGATAGCTGAAACTCAGTGGTCTAAGGCACACCTATTTGTTGCCAATCCGTCAACAAACATTGAACAGCAATAAACACGCGCCAAAGGGACCATGAGGTACTGTAAAACTTCAAGAAGAGAGCACGAGCTTGCGCAATACTAGTATTCAATGACTAAAATTTACAGCACATTCGGAAGTAGTCCAAGAACTGGCGATTGTGTATCTAAGAGGTGTTGTGGTTGAGAACCGGTGGGTAGGGGCAAAACAAAATATTATGCATCGTTCAACTTAAGTCGTGCTGATCAAGTTGAAGATGCTCAACCCCGGACCATGCACGTCTGGATAAAGGTACTCCGCGGGCCGCGGAAGAGCCCTGCAGTCCTCCAGGAAATCACAAGACACATTTAGGCGCCCTACAGCGGAAGGTGCCATACACCTCGGAGCGCCACGGTGGCCATGAAAACTTTAAGTTGATCTTCGGCTCGCTATGTCGTCAACCGAAAATTGGATGGAAGACGGTGGATTAGGATAGCTCACTGAAAGAAGCCTATTCGTGCGAATTTTATATCCTCTTCGCCCTCGAAGATGGCCACCTTAGGTCAGGTCGGCGTGTGTCCCTCTCCATACTTAGAAGTGATGCGATTGGACCCGTTGAATATAAAGCAAAAGCCAACCGAAAGACAACACTGTCCAAACATGAGCTCCGCCACAATCACAACCAGACATTCCGTCTATTATCTCAAACCTATAGTCTTCCAGGTAAATCTAAAGGGGGAAGAAGATTTATAGATGGTCGCTAACGAGGGTTCCCCAGGTTGAAAATATACTTTTCAAAGTCCCTCGCCACTATTTTGAACATCACTCGGAAATCTTTTGCACTACTTTCACACTTCCGCCAGTGGCAAACGCGCCGGAAGGCTCCAGCGACGAGATCCCGTTCAAGCTGGAGGGAATTTCCAGTGTCGAATTCCATAGTTTGCTGAAGGTTATGTACCCGCTGTGAGTTTCGCATTGCAACATAGGATGTATTCTCACCAAAATCCAGCGAAACGACCACCCATCTATCAAAGGATGAGTGGGTCCATGCACTGAAACTAGCGACGATGTGGTATTTCTTGGAAATCCGAGAGCTTGCAATCAAACACCTGAGCGACACGCCTCTCGATGCCATCGAGAGGATCATGCTAGCCAAACGATATGACGTCGCAGACTGGTTGAAAGCGGGCTACAGCGAACTGGTGCGGCGCCCGGACGGTCTTTCCCTGGAAGAAGCAGCGGAGATCGGCCTCGCAGCCACCGTGCAGATATTCCAGACCCGGGAAAGAATTACAGCGTTCGGAGGTTATGTTCCATATCGAGAGGATTTCGATGTCAACGAGGAGTTCAAAGAAGAACTAGGCAGGGTGGACAAAGCGAGTGAAGCGTACCGACGTAAATCGGAGGAGGAGGAGGATCGCAGCGATGATGGAAGTGACAATGGAGAGAGTGCCAAGGGTCGGAGATCATTCTTGAGTTTGACCCGCCGTTTGCGCCATCTCATCCAGGACCTGTAAAATATCCTCCGGACTGCCAGTGTAGTAGTCCATGTATGAGTGCGAGTGAAAAATGAAGGCAAAATGTCGCCTCGAAATTCATTGCTGCCTCGCGGTTTATCTGCATTGGGAATCATATCGGATCTAATTGACTCCGCGATGTTATCATGCGTCTTAGCCTCCTCCCAGACGTTCCACGACTGGGCCCCTTCTCTCGAAAGCCTTCAAACCTCTGGCAAGTGGACTTGAAAGGCGTTGGCAATTGAAGAGGCCTTGTTCAACCCAGAAAGTGTCAGAAAGCAGTCAAAGATCGGAGCGATCCAAGTCGACGCTTCGCTCATTATACTGGTATATCGAATGCATCTTGCGGCAGCGACTGGACGCTGTTTCCCGGGTAGCAACCCTCAAAGGTCGCCATGGTTCCCGTACCGTGATATATTCTTGAAACCTGCGCCTCCGCATGCTTCAAGTTAAGGTCGTTTTACTTGACGCAGCACACTCGACGTGTTTGAATACTACCGATATACCTGGAGGGTAAATTCGAAAGTGTTCAGGAACGAGTGATACTTGTCAGGTAGCAAGCCTTAGCAAGCAGGGCCTGCGACGGAATGCTGCACTACGCATGAACCATGATTGTGGACTTCCGAACCACAATACAATCCTGGAGAGCTATTGAGCTGCCGGACGCTTAGCAGAATGCGGTTGGGGAGGGCGTCGTGAAGCTCTGCGAATGTGTAAGTTGCCTCCAGTCGTATCTAAATCTCGTTAGCAATAAATACGCATTGAACAGAATATCGGGTTCCCCTGGCGAGGATGGTCCTCAGCGCGAGCATTCAAATTTGAAGATCGTTACGAGCAATGCCATCTGTCATTCGAGTAGGTTCTTTCAGAGTTGGATTTGCAAAATTCGGTGAAGGTTGCAAACCACACAGCCAGCGTGACAGATCTTTTGCCCTGGACGCGGAGAAGCCTGGGGGAGACTGTAGAGCCGAAATGCACCTGTACGTTCGACAGTAAGAATACTACAGCTACTCGATCGACTTTGAATGCGCGGGGAAACCAAGAAGGAGCAATTGCAGCAATTAGCAGCAATTGAATGTAACCACGTACCTCCACGTACCCTGGTTGGAGGGTCGGTGTTCCACCTCCAGGACTCCGCAGGCTGTTAACCCGGAATTCAAAACACGCAAGCTGTCGCTGCTGCAAGATGCTCTTCAAGGGTGCACACTTGTTTGATCCTAGTGGTTCTGGCGGCTGAGTGTCTTTGTGGCCACCATCAAACACTGGTCACTTACCGCCAGCCTCAGTGTAAACACTTCATCCCAATGCGCACTGAGCACCGATACATTATCGACTCAGCCCTTTCAAGGTCTACGAAAGCAGGAAGTTGAGGTCGCACGAGGACGACTTGAGGACGACGGATCCTTGCGAACTTGAACGGCAGGGCATGGTGATGGAACGAGGCTGACAGTCGGTGCTAGGGTACGGGAGGTAACGAACATCATCCGTGGCTTCAAGCAATATTTTGGAGGAGGAGGAAGAGCCGACAATAGCCGATACACCCGATCATGGCCGAGTTAGCTACTGACCGAATTTGAACATGAGAGACTTGTATTCGACAGTTACCTTCCCCTTACAATTATGGGATTGGGAAGACACACTAGACCGTCAAAATCCTCTCACGAATTTATGTCAACTATTATCGGGCTCGCGAATCGAACCAGAGTAGGCCATGATCATGTTCGGAGTCATATATATTGTCGACGAGAAAAATGCACATCGTCTTTAAGGCTCTCCGCGTCTATCGTTCCTCCTCAACAGCCGCCAAAATCGAAATTTGTTCGACAGCGAACAAGCTACATTATAAGCGACGCCGTATTTAGCAGTGAACACGGCGCTAGCAAACTCTTACTTACTGTACGGGCGTTGCTTGAAATCATCGACCTGTGCTTCAGGTTTGAGAGCTGGATTGGCCCGACTTGGCACCGGCGCCATTAGCACTATTGGTGGGACGCTTTTGATCACCATTGTTGGAGGTTCCACCAGGTCTGGGGAGCGCTGTACAATTTTTTTCTTAGACGGGATTCAACATACAAATAAAGGTGAAACAGTCGACAAGCCACCTGGTTGTTTTTTCTCAATATGCGTCATGATCTTCGCGATTACCGCCGCATTTATGGGATTGATCGGCGACGAACCTCCACTGCCGTTCTGGGGCGTGTGGATCGAGTGCATCGCCTGGTTGATAAGAACGACGGTCGTCATTCCAAGCTTTTCGGACTCGTCGAAATCTAGCGGAAAGCCACGCATGCACAATGCTGCGTAGTGAGGAATGAGGAGGTCCTCAGAGACGTCATGCTTTTGATACAGGGCGACGCGCTCGATGGGGGAAATAGACGTCTTCTCGAGCTCTCGAACGGCAAGCTTCTCAACTTCGGCAAATTGCCAGTCGTGGCCCATGCGCAGGATGCAGCTCCAGTCAGAGACTGTTGCGTCATAAAGTGAGTACGTGCTGGGCAAGGTCAGAGATTTCTCGGCTAGGAAAAAGGCACAAGTCGACACGTACGGATTGTAAAACACCCAAAGGAATTTCTCAAAATCTTTCGCGGTGACATCCTGTAGCTTTATAGCTGTCAAGTGGGATGATCCTTGTCGAGGCTGGCCCGGGGAAGGCCCAGGTGCCAAAAGGGCGCGGAATCTGGCGGAGTCTCTCTCAAAGAAGTATCGATGGACGCGAAACTCGCGGTCTTCAGCCTGTGAGTGAATTTTGAGACAATCTTCTAGTATTCGGAATGTTACGCACGATTATATGGAGGTCCCCGCCGTCAAAGAAATAAGAGTCGTGAGGCTTGACCCCTTGCAGACCGTTTCGCGTGCCAGCCATGAGAAACGTGAGGAAGGTGGTTCTTGGAGGGGAGGGGGTAGGGATGAAATTCACACTACGAATTCAAGTAGTATAGTGGCGTACCACGCTTCTGTCCACCGGCGTCTGCTAGCGTAGGAAGGGCCTCCTTCACACCGCACAGAGAGGAAATGTACGATATCCAGTCCTCGTTTCATACAGGGGTGGGCAGCGTGTGTTGGTTCTATAGAACCTCTGCTGCATATACGTGCTTATCACAATGCCAAAATCAGAAATCCGACAACACCCTCGTCGATGGTGACCAAGAACATGCCGCATCCAGCAGGTGCGTATACGTACTGCGTCCACGGATATGAAAAGCCAGGGTCCCGGCAGTCCAAATGGTGGGACGACCGCGCGGAAATCGGTTGTATTTGAGTCAGGCAGACGCAAGGGCACAAGGGATAAAATAACGTGAAGACTTTCAAGGAGAGGTTTATAATTATGTGGCCCATCTCGATTTGTGTTTGATTTGTGTTGATTACGGGGGTCTTGAAAATCAGATAAAGTGCGGCGCGACATGGACGCGTCGATGGCCACCACGGCGCGTCAAGGTAAGAGTCTGCCACTGGTAGTAAATTTTAAGCCTTTTGTTTGGCTTCTGCTTGATCATTCAACAATGACATCACTCAAGCCTTTCCTTCCTGCATTCAAGGCATTCCTGACGCATTCCTTCACTCGTTGCATGTCTCATGGCTCGTTGATTGTCTTTCGTTGCGGCCTTACATCTCCTGAATTCATCCTCCAAATTTGTGCCCCTAATTTCAGTTGTCCAGCTCATGGCTCAAGCGCTCAAGCTCAAGGATGGGGGGGATTATTAGAACCCTCAGACCTCTGCTCTTCTCGATGGAACTTGAAATTTTCGAGGGATGAAACAGTGGGCCATCCTTGGGCCATCCAACCCATTCCACCCTGAGCGGCTTTCAACGCCCTTGCCGAGTCACATCTGATTAGCGCCCTGAGACCTGTCAGAAATGCAACTATCGATTTGTCCTGGACTTTTCCCTCAATGTGGTCACTGCATCTGGCTGGGGTTCTGTTCCTTGCAGTGGGATTTTCCACCGTAGCCAACGCCATATACTACATCGATGACCAGGACAGCTCCATCACCTACAACTCCAGCGCCGGCGTCGGCTATAACAAAAAATGGCTGAAATACTCATTCAATGACTCCAACCTGTTGGCCGTGTCAGTCGATGAGAAGAAATGCTTTGGAGGGACTGCGTAAGTTTCAATTTCAAACCGCTAGAGACGACCCCTCACTTTCTTCCAGATCCTGTAAGTCGAGTGGCACCCTCTATTATGTCAGATTCCGAACGCCTATTAGACACCCAATGTTACTTGTCCGACCACTGCAGTTTAACCATCCCATTCAACGGTTTGTCCCAGTCTCTCCCGATGTGCTGTTCTGAATTATGTTGTGTTCAGGCACGGGGATCACTTTGTTCGTGGCTCAAGATGTCGGAGACATCTACAACACATCCATTTCTCTTGACGGTGGCCCGTCAACCATCCACTTTGCCTACCAGGCCGATGTGAAGGTCGAGGCGTATAACCTTTCTCTGTACGACGTTCAAGGACTAGACTGGACAACACATAGCCTGAAAGTGGAACTTGCGGGCATGAGACTGCTGTTTGATTATGCTGCCGTGACTGGAGACAAACCGTCTGGAGGCAACCGCGTCGTAGCGACCACCGCCTTTCAGTCAGTGTTATCTACATTGTATAATCCGCTGGCTTACAAAATCGTAGCCATGTCGTGATTACTAGTACTGTTGCACTCGCTTTGGCACTAAGCTTCTGGTAGAAATTTGCTCGCTCGATGCTTCAAGTAGAGGACACTTGAATGTATCTCATAGGCGTTGTTTTCGCATTTGCTGGGAATGCGCCGCCGAAGGCTATGCCATTCCTTTTTTGTTCTGGATGGGCTATATATGTATCTTACTAGATAGCAGACATCAGACCTCGTCGTTTGCAACTTCGTTGAAGACGCGATGACCCCGAGAAGAATCGAAAACGGACCACCTATTGTAGGTCAACAACCCATGTGCTATCAATTCCAACCATAGTTGAATTACAATGGCGATGTCTGAAACGTCTCACGCAATACTTCCTTTTAAGCTGCCGAAGAACCAAGCAAAACAAAACTCGAGGATACACGGTTGATGGGAACATGACTCTACGGGGAATTACAGGACTAATACACGATTATGTTATACCATTCAACAGGGAAAGCAGCCAATAAAAAGGTATAAATAAGACTAACCAGTTGCTATCTGCCCTGCTTCTGTTCGTCAATCCTCCGATTAATACCGCCAAGTAGGACCTTGATGAGTCCGTCTGCGGTGACAGGGTTCAGTTTCGAGTACGGCGTTGTATCAACAATGTCCTGTGCAAAAATCGTTGAGCAGAATAGCGATGTGGTTGACGGAAAGCTTACTCGAATATTGCCGTTCTGAGCCAGGTCATCGTCAAGCACTTTAAGTGCTCTCGTAGCCGCCGAGTCATTCCCGACTTGAACGAATTGTATTCCGACCTGGGGCCGTCAGTGAATTTCCTCGATTGGCCAATCGTGGCATACCTGTATCATGCAAAGATTTGTCATTGCTTTGAGGCGACTTGCAGCGTCAATGACGGCGTGTTTAGGATTGTCCGCTACGATGAAGATGTGAACAATAGTCTCAATGCAGTGTAGAAAGAAACTCACTGGCTTCACCGTCAGTGATAACTATGAAATTGACTCGCTTTATAACCTCACCCTGGGCATCTTCAGGGGTGCCATCGGGCTGGATCTTAGCAGCTTCGAGTTTCATGAGGTAGGGCTTTAGCAGTTGGTCCAGTCGCTCTCCAGTAGGTGTCGCGCCAGAGGGAGTGATTTTGTTAAACACACTACGTACTTCGGAAGATGACTTTGAAGTTCATCATTAGTTTTGAGATTACCCCAGATAGGAATGCTCAACCTTCATATTGAGTGCTTCTTTCGGATTATTGAGAAAGTAGATATCGATTCCATCGGTATCGTACTGTTGTGCGGTCTCTGCCAAGGCCTCCAGTGCCTCTCCTGCCTAAAATGAATGAACAAAATATAACATTGAACAAACACATATATAATGACCTCGAACCAACGTGTTGCTCCCTTCTTCGATCCGGGAAGTGTCATGGATCCTGAATCGTCCACGAGAATGACGGTGTCGTATTTCCTGAGAATTTCCAAAGCATTCTCGAAGGTCTCCTTTCGCATGGGTTTTTTGAGCCCTTCGGATGTGTTACTGATGTTTTCTTCCCAAGAGAATAGGTACGCACAACTTGATGAACCATATTTTGAGCTAGATTTGCTTCGCTTAGGTGTGGCGACAGTCTCGTAAGCTGGGGGCGCAAGATCTCTTCCGTCCGCCGAGCGACTCCGATGGTGAGTAAAGACCGCGGTCAAGAATGAACGTTTCCTATGTCCGTCTTCCTCTACAGGAATGATAGAGGACCATCGCCCAGTCTCAGAGGGTAAATCGGATGATGATTTGGAGGCGCCTGAGAATAGGGATAGTTTCTGCATGTCGAATGGGAAAGAAGATGGCGGTTTAGAATCCGAAGATAGTATTTATTCACAGAGCTGTAGCTGTGGACCTTGAAACTGGCACTGTGGGCGTCCCTCCGGCGTAGTGACAGCTAAAGATGTCTCGGCTCCTGTGACCCGATCGGCAGTGCCGTAACTGGGCGCGCAAGCGCTTGACAGCGCTTAATACCTATATTAGGGGTTCCCCATTTATGGTAGTGCACTGTGCAACCCTTTGGACCTTCCTTGTGGAGTCGCAAACCAAAAAAAAAACTGGACAGAGAGTTGATTAGGTTTCTATGCACCAGGTCTTTCGCCGCACGAATACTTTCAAAATCTGCATTTGATCTGGCCTCGACGGAATAAGGGTGTGTGAGGGTGTGTGACAGTCCGATGAAAGGACTGCGGATAACCGTTGAACGTTGAACATTCATTGAAAATTTGAGGCATATACCCTTCACACGTGGTTGCAACCACAGCGTTGTCCCGGTCGATACCTTCGCCGAAAGAAAATGAAAAGCTGTGACCTTCATATTCTGGATGATTCGATTAGGACTGCCATTGATCTTAAAAAGAGAAAAGGTTGAGAAACTGTTAAAATGTTTCGATCAGGAAACCGACAGATGGGCTGTGTGTAGTACAAGCTGCCCAGGCGCTCCTGAGTTTCCCCAAGGACATGATAAACCATTGTCTTGTACAATGACTATCGAGATCTAGACATTTTTCGAAAGAATTGTAGCCAAGCAAAACTTGCAACCATCCAAGCGGCGTCTTAAAAACCATATACGGGATGGGATGCGACGAGGCGTGAGGTTTAGAGGAGATCGAACTGATCTGATTCTTGGCAATCCTTGAGCGTCACTGCATTCCAGATGCGGAGCCGCCGCTCATACCCTTATCCAACAAATGCTGAGGATGATTTCTTCTTTGCGGCGCTAGCACAGCAGAGTTCCATAAGAAAAAATGCTGAAACACTGGAATCATTGCAGGAAGGAAAGGCACATCGACGGAACCAAAAAACTTGAAAGTGGGTATTTCGAGCGTGGATTACAGACAACGCTGGAAAACTACTAGGCGAGCAGGTTGAGCTCCCCGGTGATAAGAGGAGGAGCAAACAACTAGGTGCGCACGCTATAAGGACGATATGGTGGGGAACAGAATATGAACAATCACGCGACAGCCATAAACAATCTGCACAGCTTTTGATGGATCTTCCGAGTCATACTCTTCTTCTTCTCATCCAGTTGCAGTGACCTACCTTCCTTCACATCCTATGGCAAAACAAAACATCAGTATGTCTCAAAAATACAGACTAGCTTCCTCAACCGACTTGCGGCAGTTTTCGTGACCGGAAACGCCAATAAGCTGAAAGAAGTCAAAGCGATACTGTCCGCCGGCGGGAATCCCATTGAAATCGAATCACAGTCCTTAGACAGCAAGTGCACTCCATATATCTGTGCTGCTCCCGTACTTATATCACACTTGGAGTTCCGGAGATTCAAGGCAGTACACAGGAAGTTGCAATGGACAAGTGTCGCCGGGCTGCTGAACTGGTAGATACACCCGATGTTGATGCCTTTCGGCCCAATCCAAATCCCATTCCTGTAGCTCCGAGGTCCCTGCATAACGGAAGACACCGCCCTTTGCTTTGAGGCCTTAAATGGACTGCCCGGTCCTTACATCAAGTACTTTCTGGCTGAACTTGGGCATGAGGGTCTGAATTCGCTTCTCGTCGGATTTGCTACCAAGGCCGCTACAGCTCTCTGCACTTTTGCATACTCTTCCGGTCCAGGTATGCTTCATTCCAACAGAAACGAAATAGGAATGCATGTATCTGGCAGGTTCCGATCCGATCCTGTTTGAAGGCAGGACAGACGGAACGATCGTGCCCGCTCGGGGGCCCGGAGTTTTTGGATGGGACGCTGTATTTGAGCCGACAGGAACAGGTTTGACGTAAGGTGATCTTTACCCGCGGTTCCGACCGCTAATTTCTTTACTCTAGCTATGCAGAGATGCCAGCCGATCAGGTAAGTCAAGAAGATGTTAACGATGATAGTGCGACATACCTGATGCCATACATCCATAATCTCGGTCGGTGTTCAGAAGAACAAGCTTTCACACCGCTACAAAGCGTTAGAAAAGCTTCGGGAGTTTCTTCACTCACTGCCCTGAAACCTCAAAATAAGCTGTTGCTTCCCAAGAGACGGATAATAATAGATTGACTGTTACACTTGCAACCGCGCTGAGGTCCAGTGTGAGTGCATTGTGGTACAACATCGATGAAAATGCTGTTATATACAAGTACTGTATACACCCTCTCCAAGCCCAGAGAATGGTTTCTTGAACTTCTGTCGCTCGTTTGAGCTACGGCATCCTTCGGCAGCAAACAAGTCCTAGCCAAACATGTACAACATATTCTTTGCTCAGACAAAATTCTACAAAAATACCTCGAGGTCGTCTGAAGAGTGAGACCACGAGGTCAAGTGGCGCATTGAATCAAGTTCCAAGCTCTTGGAAGCCAGAAAGAGCCTGAGAGTCTCAGAGCGGGGACTAAGTACTCTTGGTGCCAACTTGGTGCTTGGCCGGCAGATATTCACTGCTACACTTCACTTCTCCTTGCCCTTCTTAACTGCGGCCGCGACTAGCCGGTTTTCTCCGTCGACTCTACGGTAATCCAATCTCTAGGAAGAACTGGAATCTTCTGCAGGCGTTACTAAGCGTCTAAAATTTGTGGTTTGAAGTGGTTTTATCGCCGGCAGCAATACTATTACATCCTTATGGCCTTCAGCATGCCAACCGCCTGTACGACCGCTGCTCCGCTTCTCTCGCCCACACAAACCTTGGGGTAACTTCGAAATTGACGTTACGTTAGCATCTAGATCGGGCTGCTTGACTGCTTGTGCTTCGAGGCCGTGGCCCCAGACGGCGTCTAAACACCCCCACTGATCTCATTATGATACCGCCTGATACCGCCCCAATGAAAAATATCCATGGTATAGACGGGACAGAACGGGGCGCGCCGAGATTCACATCCCCAATGTCGGAGTCTGAATGCGGCCCCCAACGAAATTCGAAATCCTACAAATAGGGCCCTTGCTTGGATGGTCCGTCCAAGATTCATTTCCCCACAGTAAATTCCTCTGTCTATTACGATGGCTTCCATTCGTAAAGCCGACTCGACGAAGGAGTCAGGGAAAATAGTCGAACTCCCGGAGGTTGAGAATTACGTCTCACACGTACTCAAAACCACCAAGCCTCGCCCACCTATCACCTGGCACAATTTGGCGGGAGAGCTGAATTGGTTCAATGTCGTCGTATTCACAACCATACCTGCGATGGGCATCGTAGGCGCTTGCTTAACCCGTCTGCGTTGGGAAACCGCCCTTTTTTCTGTGCTTTACTACTACTTCACGGGTTTAGGTACGTTTTGTTTCTGACATGAAGCGCTGTTCGCTGACAAATGCTTCAGGTATTACTGCGGGGTACCACCGTCTATGGGCCCACCGCTGCTACAATGCCGGCATTTTCCTCCAATATTTCCTGGCTCTGGCTGGTGCTGGCGCAGTGCAGGGTCCCATCAAGTGGTGGTGTCGTGGTCATCGTTCTCACCACAGGTATTTTATGAAATACCAAGTTCACTCAAAATATTTACCCCACATGTTTCCTAGATATACCGATACGAAGCTGGACCCGTACAACGCTACAGAGGGGTTCTGGCACTCGCACATTGGCTGGCTTCTGCTCAAGCCTCGCATTAAACAGGGGAAAGCGGACATAACCGATTTAAGCAAGGACCCCGTCGTCCAGTGGCAATCTAATAACTACATCGCACTCATCCTCCTCATGAGCTTCGTCCTTCCAACGGGTATTCCCTGGCTGGGGTGGGGTGATGCGCGTGGTGGCTACGTTTACGCTGCTTTGCTGAGGCTCACCTTTGTGCACCATTCTACATTCTGTGTCAACTCTCTCGCACACTGGTTGGGAGAATCACCCTTCGATGATAAACACAGCCCCAAGGACCATCTCATTACTGCGCTCTGCACCATCGGCGAAGGCTACCACAACTTCCACCATCAGTTTCCCAGCGACTACCGCAATGCCATCAAGTGGTACCAATACGATCCCACCAAATGGTTCATCTGGGTGTGCCAGAAGTTGCGTCTCGCTTCGCATCTGAAGGTCAGTCGTTTTGGCGTTCGTGCATTCGATCCCTGGCTGAAAGTCCACTCAGACGTTTCCCGATAATGAAGTACGCAAAGGACAGCTTACAATGCAACTCAAGCGCCTTCGCAAGACGCAAGAGGCTCTTATCTGGCCATCCGACAGTAACGATCTCCCTGTCATCAGCTGGGACTCATGTACGCTTTCCCAGTTATTGTTCGCCTTTTTTATATCTCACTCTACCCTCTAGACCAATCCCAGTCTGCAGAACGACCCCTGATCCTCATCTCTGGCTTCATACACGATGTGTCCTCGTTTACGGAAGAACACCCGGGCGGTGCACACCTTATAGTCAAGTACATTGGCAAGGACGCCACAACAGCCTTTTTCGGGGGAGTGTATGACCATTCCAATGCTGCACACAACGTCAGTATTTTAGTTTTATCATCGGCCCTGTTCTAACGGTGCGAATTCCCTTTAGCTGTTGGCAATGAAGCGCGTTGGCATCTTGAGTGGCGGGATGCCTCATGTGCTCGACGACAAGGCCGTTCCTCCATCGCAGGTGAATCCGCTTCCCTCTGTAATCCGATCTTCATCATTAACGTATTTCCAGCGCCTCAGAATTGCCCGATACAACGAGCTTGGGTTTGGGTCCAGCTCGGCGTACTCGGACAGCGAAGCAGGTATTCCCAAATAAGATGCTCTTCGAAAGCGTTTATTGTGTGCGTAGATATGTACTGAACTAGCAATACTGCATAACAAGGCAATGTCGCAAGCAAAATGAGAGCAAGCGCCGCCGCGCCGTGCGGTGGGCGACGTCTAAGTACTAGGAGATTGTGAGTAAGGTAGTTGGTCAATGACCACTGACGTTGGATGTTAGTAGCGATATACGCGTTGAGTATATACGCCTGGTAGATTGGCGGCGGCGGAACGCCTAGGGGACGGTGTGTGATATATGTATACCGTGGGGATGACGCCAGCAGGGGCAGGGAAAGGTGTAGGTGCTCGTGTGTCATGAGCTAACCGTAAGCTCGGGCTTTGGGTGGGACCCTCGGGGTGTTTCGTCGTCGCACTCGACAGGTCCAGGGGATTTGGGTACAGTGACAGTATCACCAGAGGGGAGGGGAGGGGACGGGGAGGGCGACATGGAAACTGACGTCTCGTACCCGGTCGACAGCGAAGGTGTCGGTGAGCTGGCAGCGGACGAGAAATCCGCACTATGGTCGCCCTCATTATCCTCCTCATCATGGGACCGCCATTTATTGAGATCACTGCCTAATGTGCCGGTCACAGCCGGCGAGGACGAAGGGTGAGGTGGGGAAGAGGCATCGGATGGAAGAGGAGAGCTAATTAATACATGCATTGCTTGTTGCTGCTGTGAAAATACAGGGTGCTGATGTGGTTTGGGCGTCGGCGCGCTTGTCACGGTCGAGCCAGAACGCGAGTGCGCAGCTTGCGTGTGCTGGGAGACTATGCGGGTCCATGACGGTGACGGCGGGTTTGGTGCGCCCGAACTCGAATGGTGTATCGACTTCGGAACAGGGGTATGTTCCCGCGGCGTCGAACTAGAGGACGTTAAAGACAGAGATAATGGGGGATGGTTAGACGGGAATATATCACTCGGCACGCCGATCCCAATAATGTTACTATTGGTGAGAAATTGCGGATAATGAGGTACGCGTGAAGGAGAGCCTCCGGCGGAGTACGAGGGCGACGATCCACTCGGATAAGGTGACGATGACGATCCAGAGGCGGGGTATACATTGGGCCGCGGGCTGGAGTGCGGACTTGGCCGCGGTGATGTTTGATAAAATACAGTGTGCGGCGATTCGAAATGGGAAAAATGCTGTCCAGAAGGAGAACGAGATGGAGGCGACTCCGGCGATGGCGGAAGCGGCGGCAGGGTCGCGACGGGCGTCGTTGTGATTGTCGGGGCCCAGCCCGCTGTCCGTGGCGGGCCGGAAGATGAGCGGCGGGACGAAGAAGACGAGCCGGGTTCGTTCGTCCAGGCTGTAGGCGGAATGGCGGCGGCGCCAGCAGCCCGGTCACGTTCGCGCTGATTTCTCCCGCGCGCCCCGGCATTCAGGCGTCCAGACGTCCCGTAATATACAGCGTCCACAGCTAGATGCTGGTGCTGGTGCATGGGTGGTCGCACAGTATCTCGCGCATGCCATGATGGACGCCGCCACCCATTCCCATGACCAGGGCCCTGCTCGCCTTCGCGCACTGCAACACCCTCAGTGAATGAACGGACCGAAACGACATCACTCCCCGCGTCGCTGACGCTCGCATCAGTGTCCGTGAACACCTCGCTCGTGCCCTCGGACGCGGACTCGCTGTGCCCTTCGGACAATGCCTTCCGGGCGCGTTGCTCTCGCTCCCTCTCGCGGGCGTCCGTCGAGCTGGTGGCGAGTTCCAGGCCATGTCCCAAATTAGTTTCAAACAGCACTCGGGCATCCTCCGGGGCGCCCGGGGGCGGTGGACTTGTCCACTTGCTACGCCGTGGGGCCATGTGTGCAGATGGAGGTGGCGCTGGGAGCGTCGTACCTGACAGGTTCCCGTTCCCCGCGCTCGGGGACGGAGCGGATATTGTAGGCGCAGAAGGCGCCTTGGATCTACCACTACCACTACCACTTCCTACGGAGTACGGCGTCTGCGGGGGAGGCGGCCGCACGACCCCAAACGGAGAAGAAGTAGGGGGAGAGATGAGGTCTTCGTCGGGGCGCTCCGCACAAAGTTCGGCGAGAGCGACGACGGCCCGCTCGGGGCGGTTGGAGAGAATCCGGGACGCCCGCATGAACTCTCCGCGGATCTGCGAGTTCGTAAGTGAACGAGAAACAATTCAATATAATCCGGATGCACTCACAGTATAGATACCATCCTTGGTGACACAGCGCCCAACGTTGAAGTCTAGTTCGAAGGGATCCTATGGAACATAGTTCAATCGAAGGGTGATCGTGACTTGGAGCGACATACCTCGATGCACAGGCGATTACGCTCCCGCGAATCGTGGTATCGGCTCGTGGACAGCTATGGGCGCATGAATACTCTAGAAAAGTGGCGGCAGAAAAAGCGCACATCGTTTTGCCACCCCTTGGTAGACTTTTTTAGTAGGCCCGCACGTATGGATGCAACGCCCGTGTTGTAGCTAAAATCCCGCGCATAATAGCGGAAAAAGTCGATGAGCCTGCGTGCTTTTTAGTACGCAGCGGGTGGATGACACAAAAACATACAGCTCAGCAACACTCTCATTGTTTTCCGAATGCCATCGAGTTCGTAGCAACTCGATGTCGTCGAAAAACCAAGTATTATATCCCGCGAGGTGGGTGTCCTCCTTTGTGATAGGACGCAGAGGCGGCATCTGCTGCAAATTAGGAAGCACGGGCGGATTTTTGACGTGCACGAGGAAATATATAACGAGCAGAACATAGCCATACGAAGAGAGGGTGCCTTTGTAAGGGGAGTTGATCTTCCGCCGTTTGCTCCAGACTTTCACTGTTAGATATGGAAGCGACGTCAGTTACGAAGAATAGCACACCACTACCAGGCAGTCTTCGGCTGGCCAAAGATGGAGCAAGTTCTCAGGTTCCGGGACGGGAAACCGGGGAAATATATTCCATCCTGCGCGGCGAATTTACTGAATGGAATGGCAAAAGAGGGAAGGCGCACGGAAGAGGACCATGGTGCGGACGCGGGTGGGGTCGATCATGGCGTAGCACATAAGGAGGCGAGTGTTCTCGAGTGCGAGCCGGTTCTCGAACCCGATATCGCAGGCGATACCGAGTGGGAGACCGGGTGAAGGATCCAAGGAGAGCTTCACGATGGGAATTCGCGCGTGGGGTAGCGGCTTGACGTGGAATTTGGTCTCTGAGTATTATATACTAGTCAATATTGTGGTGATCGGGACACCAAATGTCCAGCACGATACGAACCGCGTTCCAGGAGGTCCCCGAGCATCGTGACGAGGTCTGTCGCCGAAAGTTTTGGAGCAGACCCGTCAATCAGGCAGCAAAGGTCCATGTCTGGGCGACTGTGTCAGCCTACGTATTACGGACTTTCGGAGTCCAACCGACCAGAGTTGCGGAGGCTGAAGCCATTCGCAGTGCTCCCGAAGGACAGCAGACGACTGTCAGGCTCGATTGTGCGGATAAGGCGCTCGAGAAGCTTGCGGACATCCTCCTTGAGTGACATCTCGTCCTGAGTTGGTAGCAACTGAATGACGAAGTCGAATAGACATTGGGAAAGGTCGGCGACGAAACGATGTCTCCTGCGATGTGGTTGGGGGTCTGAGCTGTCTGAGGGCTGAGGGAACGCCATGGCCAGCAGACAGCTGATGCTCGACGGTTTAAGAGCAGAGTAGCAGTTCACGTGCACCGAATATTTATACCCAATCCATTCTTGCTCCCTCCCGTCACTCTGCCAATGTTCGCTCCATCTCTACTAGCCCGCAAGGCGCCCGCGACATACTCGCAACCCTACACAGTTCCTTTCCGCATGTAATAAAACAAGCCATCGCGGCCAAGTCCCCGAACTCAACGTTAACGTAAACCCCATCCGCGTTTGGCTCGGAATAGTCCAGCTTTCGGAATGGTCTGGTTCGTCTGAAACAGTATCAGCAAGTCAGTATCTGGAAGTGGACCCCGAATGGACCCTGTCGATTCCAAATCACCGCCAGGACCAGAACCCCGGCATTGCGGCACTTCGATGGACAGCGCCTGACACGCTGAGGGCACGCGCAAAGTCGACTGACGGTCAACTATGTATGTATCAGTATCAAGGTAGGGTTCTCGAGTCATGTTCCGCCACGGAACCGTTAAAAGATACGCGACCCTGTGCTTCGATCCCAATAGTCTGGCCAGCCGGACCCCAAAAGTTGCCAGTGATTGCATGAACGAACGCTCATCGCCAAATTTGTTGACTTTATGTAACTCGAATTTGGAAACTGACCTGGAACAGAACTACTGCAATCGACAAAAAGTTGAACAAAACATCCCGCCTCAGCTGAGAGTACGGTCAATGACATCGGATCGCCTCCTTGTTGCCCCGCCCTCCTAGAAGTGGAACAGCTCCACATTGCGGTTGTTGCGCTATTGTCCCTTTCTTTTTTTTCGACCTGATCGTCGCTCTTGTACAAACAAACTCGTCTTGCCATTGTTCAATTTGTTGTTCAGACTTTTCTTGTTGTTCAGACTTTTCTTGCTTCACGATCGTCGATCGTGATCGCGCTGTGGTCTCTTTTTAGTGGGCTTCGAGAATAATTCGGGACCAGCCAATCCGGCGTACAAACATCTGGTGGAATTTGCGAGGAATCAATCCTATCCTATCCAGCCGGCAGCACCTCCGACCAGTGTAAAATACTTGCCACCTCACCCCATTCACCAAAAATCATGACGGATTACCTTTCTGTTCAACATAAAAAGAAGGGAAGCATCAGTAACTCGGACGCAATGCACCATATCCTACCCTATGCAGTAACGGTAACGCGATATAAAATGAAGCTAGGTATCAAAATTGCGACTATACAAAAAATTGGTGTCATCGAAGTCGATAGGTTCTGTGAGCTGTCAAGCGGGTCATATCACCGGGAGGGGCAATGCTGTTCAAACTTACAACGTTGAAAATTCAATTTACACTCAGTGGGTCTTTTCCAAACAAAAAAAAACCATCATTCCAGCCCTGGCAGAAGAGATACGGCTACTTACTATGCACAGTCCGTTAAGTTCTTGAGTACCAAGTTAGTCCACAGCACTGTACACCATGCTCTTCAATGTTAAGGCACTCAGTACAGCGCATTACTCGATCTTGGCTCCATTCATTCCTGAGTCTAACGCCGATTCAATCGCGTCCGTAACGCCGAATTCACCAAGTCGATGATTGGAATGCGGTATGGAGGCGGCAATAGCGGGCGTCAATGCAGTTGAAGCGTCCGAATCAGTATTATCTCCTCAGCGCCTCCGAACTGCCAGTACTGAGTTGGGGTGGTGCGGTCAGAGCACATTTCGTTGGTTGCGTCGAAAAGCCTGACCGTATAAGATCCCCAGTCCAGCTGGCCTGTGTCGGCCGATACACAGCGACGAGGATCGCTTCGTCGTACGAAAGTACCCTGGTAGGAAGTTCCCGAAGTTTTTGCGCACACCATTTTTATCGCCGAGTAACACGAAGTGGTGGTAGAACCTGGTAGAACCCAATCCAACGAGGAGAAAATGCGTCGTGGTCGTCGAACATGACCGTCCCCGTGGTTGGCTTCCACCGTGCCTCAGCGCAGAAGCGTGCAGTTGAATTATAATAGACACGGCAGATAACACGGTAGACAAGCGGCCTCAGAAAGGATGTCGGTCCGAGTCGTGCGACAAGGATCTTCACCCGAGTCAGATGTAGTCCATCCGAGTGGGTGAGGACGGCTGGGTTTATTTGGACGCTTGCCGATTCGCCGAAAGCAAAGAGCACTGCTTTGGAAAATTGTCGCAAAGAACGGCCGAGGATGGAGCGCGTGTTCACATCTTTACCGAGGATAGGGTTTGCTTCGGTCGCGGCTCAATCACCCCAGAGTTGACGGAGATATCGTTTGCTTCTTGTCAGACAACAACGCAGGAGAGCATTCATCGATGGAAATTGGGATGATGTGTCGGAAAAATCGAATTTGGATGACATGGGCATAAGTATCAGCCCATGTCAGGTTCCGTCAGCCCATCAGGTTTTCCCGTGGCTTATCAGGGTCAAAAAACCATTATAAGGGCTGACCAGCCTTACCAGCCTGACGGACCTGATAAGTGCTGACAGGGCCTGATCAGAGAATTTCCCCGCCGGCGTCAAAAGACTTTGACCCTCTTTCGAAGGTCCTTCGAGTGATGTTCAAGTTCTCTAATTGTGATTACTAAGTAATGTTCAGGTACTACAGACTGCGGAAGGTAAAGTGTTTTGTATGATTGAGAAATAAATGCTCAAGGATGTGGTTTCAAGTTGGAAGGACACCAACAGAATAATGTACTGTGTTCGGCACCCCGGGTTCATCAAAACGGATTGGACCGATAATTTCGATTTTTCCAGTTGATCCAAATATTGAGAACACAACTCACTCTCTTTGCACTGCCTTTTGAAAGGTGATGCATGAGAAAAAAAAGGCTGTGGAGGGGGGGACCTGACGCTACCTGACCAGGACCTGACAAGACCTGATAAGCTTACCCATGCAACCTGATCAGGGCTTATATGTCCATCAAGTTGGGTCAGGTCCTGATCAGGCAAAATGGATTTTTCCGACATGCAAACTTAGAGCGTGGGCGAGAAAGTGGTCAGACAGGGAAGCGTGGGAAACTTGACCACTTTCGGCATCTTCATTTCGGCTTGCCGTTTGCGTCTTGCCATCTGCTCACATACCTCTCGGGCACCTGTACCTATCCTCCCGCAATTGTAAGTCCAGAATTGCTGCGTCGGGTACGGCGGCCGACGACAACTCTTGACGACTTCATATGCAATGCAGTGCGACCCACGATCAATCTCGGACCGATGTTTGCAGAAACGCTGCTTTTTTAAGACTCTATGACACCCAAAATATCCCGCCAATCTCATCGGACAAAGGATACCGCCAGCCACTGCTTATTTTCTTCATTTCGGGCATGCGCACAATGCCTGCAGGGTGTGGGTCAAAGATGTACCGCGCCGGCACAAGACAGCCGATCTCCACATGTGTTTGAATTGGTCTTCTTCGGATTTTCCTATCCAATGGTGCGCGTTATAAGGTAGCAGGAATTTAGTTCCCCATCGATCGTTCAATTTCTTCCCCGCGTCGTATTTCACGAGGACCTTTCCCGATGTCCACCTCAACACCAGTGGATGCGCCATGTCCGCCGCCTCTCGACCTGGATTCCCGCTCTGTCTCTCCGCTTCACGATACGGACATTGAACATATGCCAGTGGAGGACGACCCACGCGCCTGGTCCTCCTTCCGCAAGGTTTGTCCACTCGCCAAGTCGTTTATTTTCAGACGCCTTACGATTCAAGCAAAGAACATCGTTCTCACTCTCATCGCCTCGGCTTCCACGATTGCGGGGCTCGCGGCAAATATTCAGAATCGTGAGGCACACGAATTGTGTTGAAAGAGCCTCTCTCTTGACGTCCACGGTACAGCTGCGATTGTTGACATGGAAGCGGACCTGCCTGCGACTGCGTCCCAAATTAGCTTGTCCATAAGTCTATTTATTGGCATCCAGGGATTCATGCCCTTGCTCTGGAGCGCAATAAGCGAAGTAAAAGGTCGGAAGCTTGTGTATGTCGTCTCAATAGCCATTTTTACGGCTGGTTCGGTCGTGGTCGCGACGAGCAAGACAATAGAGCTGTGCGTAGCTCAGGTTTAATGGTAAATAACGTGGCTGACGGTATGCAGCGTCATTGCATTTCGATGTATACAGGCGACGGGGTAGGACTAATTTTTTTTCCCACCTTAATGACGCAGTTTACCGATGGTGGTATAGGTCTAGTGCAGTCATGGCTATAGGTACTTTGCTGCTTCTCCGACGGCCAACTCTTCTCACGACGCAATAGGTGCCGCCACATTGGCAGATATATTCGATCCTGCGGAGCGTGGAACGAAGATGGGCGTGTACTACATTGCTCCTTTACTCGGGGTATGTAATAATAAAATGAAATATCGACCAGCACTCACCTTCTCGCAGCCTAGTTTGGCTCCCATCATGGGCGGTGTGCTGACGACGGGGTTCAACTGGCGCGCTCCGTTCTGGTTCCTCGCAGCCGTTTCCGGACTGAGCTGTGTCTCGATTTTTTTATTCCTGAAAGATACGTTTCGGCGGGAACGCAGTCTGACCTACCAGAGCGTTCTGAAAAGCCGCCTCAAGTCCCGCTCGGCCTCTGCGGCTACGAGCTGCACTGTCACCGTCGCGGAAAAGGAGCCACCTCTTCCGACGGAGCCAAGTGACCTCAATCTGCCGACCGACTTGGAGAAGCAGCAGCAGCCGGAGTGGCATCCGTCTGATGCCCACGTCGCTGTCGCCGCCGCCGCCTTGCCTGTTATCAAGCTCACCTTGCGCGACGTGAACCCGTTAAAGCCGTTATGGCAGGTTTTGCGCCGAATGAACAATCTCGTTATCCTTTTTGCGTCTGGTGCGTTTTCATCCGCGCCACAAGGTTGTTGCGGCTTAAATGTGCTCTCCAGGGCTGATGTTTGCGTTCAACTTCGTCGTCGTGTACAGTGCGTCGCGGACACTTGGCTCCGCGTACGAATATAACGCGCTTAAGGTGGGGCTGGTGCTTCTGTCCTTTGGAATGGGTTCGTGTATGGCCGTGTTGTCGTATTGCATGGGAATACTGATCGGGTCGGCCGCAGGCAGTCTCGCAGGGAGTTTATTAGGGGGGCGATGGTCTGATATGACACTCGCGAAACTCAAAGCTGCGAATGGCGGGGTCAGCTATCCAGAGGTGGGACGTGTTCATTTTGTATGGCCTATCAAATGATGGCAGATTAGATGCGGCTCAAAAGCACGACGTATGGGCTGGTATTTCTGCCGCCCTGCGTGCTGGCGTTCGGCTGGGTTTCGGAAAAGCACGTTCACGTCTCCGCGATGTGTGTCTTTCTTTTTCTTTGTGGGTTCTTTGCCATGTCAGTCACCATCTCGTTCTTTCACTGCGCGTGTGGCTCATGCTGTTCAGTTGGGCGTATACATCTACGCTCGCGTACATCGTGGACGCGAATAATGGACGTTCATCGACCGTAGTAGCAGCCAACAGTGCTTTCCGAGGTGAGTCGAAAAAGATTACGACCGATACAGCGCTCTGTGTGGTGTTCTGTATTTACCGAAGATTCCTTCCCAAGGTATTTCGGCGTTCGTGGCGGTCGAAGTAGCGGTGCCTTTGCAGGTGCGTGTGTTCCAGTTTGTCTCTTGTTTCGACTGATTCTCTGGGGAAGGACTCTGTTGGGGATGGTACTTTTCCTTGTATTTGATTCTTTGCCCATTTCCTAATTTCCTGGTTAGGTTGGCAATACACGATCTGGGCGGGATTATTAATATTCGTCGCGTTTTTGATATGGCTGGTTGTAAGGAAGGGCGTAAAATGGCGAGAAGCGGGGGAGGCGAGGGAGCAGGCCGCAGCTGCTAAATCATAGAGTATCAGACTAGACTTGTATCCATAGAATACCTAGAACATGGACGATTCCCACTTCATTCTCCGGACAATGATATGAGTCTGTGGCTGTGCGCGCATCTCGGTAATCGAGGTCTCTCTTCCTCTCTGACCTTGCAGGCCAGCAGGAGGTCTGCACGCCCTGTATTTATACGATAACGAATGGCCTTCTTCACCCGGCCGCAGTCGTCAAATGCTGCTATTAGGATAGTCCGCCCCGCGACCGACGATGAGCAGCTCAAGCCGGCAGTGTCGCGCAAAGGTCTGTGCTGGCGTCCCTAAAGTTCCAACCATCCTTACTCTCTCTAGACTCTGTCCAGCGGCACTGCAGGAATATCATGATATACGGGTGCTTCTGCTCTGTATATCGATCAGGTGTGGATCCACTGACAGAAATCTTGCTCAGCTCTTGTAAATTCGAGAATAAGGGCTGCGTCTATTACCACCCTCCGGCGCGTTTTGTTTGCTGCTTCTCTCCTGCCGCATGTTGACTCGCCCGCAGGCGCCAGACGCTGTTCCATTTGCGTGAGTAATGTTCTTATCCCGGCTTGCACTGTCTGTCACACATATGTGTATTACAGTCCGCGAGCGGAGTCCCCCGCGAGAGGGCTCTCCCCTTCCCTCACCGCCAAAGCGGTCAACGCTCCCGTGTTCGTACCCAAACTGCCCGTGCGCATACAGACGTCCACCCCGCCGCCCGAGAGCCCGTACGCGCTTTGTGCTCGACCTGTCTAATTATGTTTTCTTCATGCGCGGCATACAGGCCCTCTCCTCAGTACCACGATGAGCAGCAGCAGCATCACGAGGTGTACGAAGAGTACGCGTATCCTGCACCCGGCGCTGAAGGTCTGACGGATCAGATGCAGGAGGTAAGTACTTATTTCTTCCCTGCGTCTCGTATTTACATTTCTGATTCCGATACAGATGAACACCAATTTCTACCCCGATTCCCAGTACGACGGTTACGATCCTGCAGCGGACAATCCCTATTTTGCCGCGCAAGGTTCGGTCTTTGTGCGCCAGCCGGTGGGTTTAAATGAATCCGTCTTGTACCCGAAGTAACCTCTTGGAAGTTGAACTACCATCTCTACACGTCTACCATTCCGTCGTCATTTGTGTCCTCCATCTTTGACACCCACTTTATCCCGGCCTCGGCGGACCTGAACACACTCTTGCAAGGGCGCAGCGAGGACCTGCGCATGGCGCCCCCGCAGGGTATGTCTTCATTTATTAATTTACGCAGTGTAGGTATAATAATCATTTCTCTTCTCAGGTCTCAATCTCCCGGAAGAGATGCAGGGGTACCACACCCTCATCCCCCTCGAGAACATCAGCAGTTCCACGGAGCGGCGCAAGTTTGGCAACTGGAACTCTACCGTGTACCGTGCGGTCAACTCCGTTGATGGGGGAACATATACCCTTCGCCGGATTGAAAGTGAGCCTCCCGTTCAATTACTTATCTATAATTTGGCTGATGGCGCGTAGATTACCGTCTCAACCACCAAGCGGCGTTCGGCGCCATTGAGACGTGGGCGAACATCCGGCACCCAGGGGTTGTGGCCGTGCACGAGGCGTTCACGACGCATGCCTTCGGCGACAGCTCGCTTGTCGTCGCGTACACGTACCACCCCAAGGCGCAGACGCTGTTTGACGCACACCTCAAGCTCACCCCGCCGGCATACCAGCACGGCACCCGTTTCCAGCCGCAGCCGGCGCAGACGCAGATCTCTGAGCGCACGCTGTGGTCGTACATTGTGCAGCTTGCGGCGGCTATTAAACGCGTGCATGACGCGGGGCAGGCGCTGCGCATGATTGATGTGACGAAAGTGCTCGTCACCAGCAAGAATCGGTGTGTTTATTTCTCAGTCAAACCGGAGCCGTGATTGACCCTAGCCGAAACAGCCTCCGTGTGAGCTCATGCGGGATTGTGGACGTGCTCATGTACGACACGCCGCAGGACGTGCACCTTCTGCAGCAGGAGGATCTCACGATGTTCGGGCGGCTGGTGTTTGCGCTGTGCACCGGGAACGTCATGGCCTCGAGCGGAGGCAACTTCCAGAAGAGCCTCGAGGTTATGGGGCGCCTATACAGTCCCGAGGTCAAGACGGTCGCGCTTTTCCTCGTTAACAAGGGCGGGCCGCACAAGGTTGGTTCCTTCGTATCTATATATGTGCGTGACACTGAACCGAAAGCATTAGAATATCGGTCAGTTGCTGGAGATCATCAGTTCCAAGGTGGTTGCCGAGATGGGTGAAGCTCTTGCGTGGGTGTATACTTTGTTCGCACTTGAACCACCTGCTCACTATTGTTATTTAGTGCGACCGATGTATTGGAAAACGAACTCATGGGCGAGCTGGAGAATGCACGTCTCGTGCGACTCCTATGTAAATTCGGTTTCATCAATGAGCGTCCAGAGTATGTGACTACTTGCTGAATTCTTCGATGATGCATCACTTATAATTTCCCCCAGATTCGCGCGCGAGCCACGATGGTCCGAGACGGGTGACCGGTATATCATCAAGCTCTTCCGCGACTACGTCTTTCACCAGATCGACGAAAACGGGAATCCAGTCGTCAACCTTTCGCATGTGCTCACCTGTTTAAGCAAGCTCGACGCTGGCACAGACGAGCGGATCATGTTGGTCGCCCGGGATGAACAGAGTTGTCTCGTTGTCAGCTACAAGGAGATCAAGTCGTGTGTCGAATTGGCCTTCAGGTTCGCCCCTCTCATTTTGGTCCCTGCTCTTGCGTTAAAAATGGTGGGAATAGCGAACTGGCTCGGCCGACGACATCTTCCAACAATGCGACCGGAGGATATCGTTGAAGGGGCTCTGATGCGGCATAGAGGTTTGAGGAGGGTTCCATAAAATAGGTACAATCAGAAAAAGACTCGAAAAATAGTAGCAAAAAGCATGTTTCTTCTTTTATTGGCGTGAAGCGCGCAGCAAACTCGCTGCCCTGTCGGTGCCAGTCTCGATCTACTGATCTAGGAATTCATAACGGCGCAAGGAGAAGTCGACCCATATCGACGTTTGACTTGCGCGATTATTCTTGGCCCAAGAAAGGATTTGCGATCTCCTCTGAGCCGTCGACGGGACTGAGAAGGGTGATGGTGGGCCCACGGAGAACTGTGAGACCCAGCGAGCGGGTGTGCAGTTCCGGCTCTGTAGTATGGTCATGGGATTTGGCAGAACAAAGATACACGAACTAGACGCACCGAGGATCTGCTCCTCGACCTCATCCAATACGAGGTTTAACAGCTGGTCGTAACCTTTGAGTATGCCGCTTACTACCGCGCGACGCGACATGAGCACCCCGAAACATCCAACCAAGAGCAGAGCAGGCCGACACATACCTTCCCGGCCGCCAGTGAACTTCACCCTAATCCGCTCGTTGACATACTTGGACAGGTCGAGGATTGCCTCGCGTTTTGGTTTGTCCATGGTTGGAAGCGATCCCTGTGGACCGCCATGGCGTCCGCGAAAGTTGCCGCCACCAGCACCGCGCGGATTTCCTCTTGCTGCACCACGGCCCTGGACATTGAGTCGATATGAAGAAACGAGCAGCAGGGAGGGCCGCTCACGCGATCTGCCATTTGAAGAATTCGGAGGAAGGGAGATTGTGTGTGGCCGTGTATTTCCTGGACGGCGATGCAATTGATCCCATCGGACACATCCAAAAATAGTAACCAGCAAGAGTAATTGAAATCTCAGACACTCTACTGAGTCTGAGACAGGTGTGGAAACGGCACGCGTGGAGGACTCAGGAAACCCGTCCTTGGCAAGTTTCATCAATGAAATTTCCCGCGACCAGGTTTTTTTCCCGCGTCATTCGATGCGCGCATCGAGAATCCGACGTCATGACAGATTCAACTCCACCTCGCATCCATATAAAAGCCAGTCCACATCTTACTCTGTCTTCATCAAACAACCCACACACATTTACCACTCCCTGTTACGAACACTTTCACCTCACGACTTTCTGTTCTTACCTCACGAACACATAACATCATGGTCAGAGCTTTCTCCACACATACCGTCGTCGCTGGACTAACTTTCTCCAACAGGGCTCAATCTTCAGCGCAATCGGACGCGGTATCAATGCTGTCGTCAGCGCCATCGCAGGCTTAATAATGGCTATCGTCGGAGCCATAACCACTGTTCGTCCTTCCGCGGCCACTGTTGAAAACGCGTTCAATTAGCTCACCTTTGCCTTTCTCAATCCAGGTCATCGTCACAATATTCGACGTGATTGTTGACATTCTTTGCTGCCGGTGCGGCTCGCGGCGCAGTGGAGGCAGACGCCACCGCCGCAGAGCCGGGAGAACCGCGAGATACTAGAGGGATCATTGAACGTCAAACACCATAGATACCCTATTGTATAATACTCACCACCATCTCATATGTATCTTGACTCTAATCCGAACGTAACAGTTCCAAAACACTTGAAATCTTCCTTGTTAACGCAAGACTTCGATGATGGAGGTGATAACCCACCTGCAGTACCTTGGAATTTGACCACCAGGTTACTTACCTTCGTCCCCAACTTATACGGTGCAAATAAATGGCCGAACGGGTGGAGAGCAATCTCATCTCGCTCGTCTGAGTCCGCTGCGAGAAAAGATCACCACATTCTTCGAAACTGCATATTGCATTCACAAAGACTCGTGTCGTGGAGGAATTTGGCGCTACTGGACAAATACATTCACTGATTACAGAGCTTTGCTGCGTGCATCCGCAATACGTTGACGCAAGTCCATCCAAATCGGGTATCCAAACGCGAGGGTGGAGAAGAAATATGCGGCCTGGAAGATATGGAATGAGGATATGCGATGAAAACGAAGAAATATGTAACGCACACCGGTGGTGAAGTTCCCCACATACTGGCGGACCAGTGTGAGAGTGTACAGGGCCTGCGAGCCGTGGATGAGGCCGCCCAGGGCGAAGAATTTTATGAGGTTGTCGCCCTGCAGGCCTGCGTCGTACACATAGCGCGCGGGGGCCCAGATTGCGTGGTCGCTGTCTTTTGGGAAGAGAGTGCAGTAGCCGATAAAGCACAGGGGAATGAATGTCTGTACGGCCGACGATGGGAGACGGAAGGTGTTTATGACGGGAGTGGCGCGTTTGGACATGGCGGTATCGTTCTGAATGGGCTGGTGGGGGTGGCAAGAGACCTAGAGCTTTTGACCGTCGTCCCATCATTTCGTGTTCCGTACAGGATGACAAAGCGATCGCTCGTAAGCCCAAAGTGGTCTTCTGCGGACTCGCTGTTCCCACGGTTCAAATCTCAAACGAATGTTCATCGTTTTTCTGTGTCGGGCTGAAAATTGCAAAGCCGGACAGTATGGGAGCTTAATCTCAAGGTATCCGCTGCATATAAACTTCCTATTTGTGCAATCGATGACGCAGTTTCAAGCTTTAAAGGGGCGTATGTACGCCGGCCAAGCATAAGACGCCCAAACCGCCTGCCAGAGTCCTTACGACCGCCAATTTGACTTACAGTATGTGGCATGTACTCCTACGGCATAGAGAGCAAATTGTAGGGTGTCGCGAGGTGTTGTATGGCACTGCCGCACATTCAACGGAGGCATTTGCCTTCAATTCTCGGGCAGACGCTTTATTTTCTGCGACAGTAACATGACGCGCATGGGGTCTCGCACCGACAGCACAGAATGGTCTTCAGACCGCTTTCCCAAGAAGTCGCAAGAAGGTCTTGTTCCTGCGGTCAGATTTGATGTACAAACCACCGGGGCTACCAGGCAAAAGCTGGACTGTCATGAGAATTGCGAGGAGCTGCTAAGCACGTTTATAATCAAGCAGAACCCGTAATACGTAGCACAACTGTCCGTACGTGGCCTCGAACTTCGCTGACGTTGACAGAAAAGTCAATCCCGCCTGGACCCAGTTCAATACTAAATATTCACCAGGCATAGACTGCTCAAATTACCGTACGGACAAAGGCCAGCTTGTGGAAGGGAATAAAACACAGCTGCAAAGCGGCAGCATCATGAGGAACAAAGCTCGATTGAGATATAATTCTGCCGGTGGCCCTGACATGGCAGTTTGTCGTGTTTGCTTGCCTAGGCGGAGGTGGTACATGCTCAGCGCCTAAACCATTAGCGTGAGTGCAAAAACGGTATGCATGCCAATTGAAATTGTAGCGGCCCACGAGGGAGTATGCGTTGCGACGATTTCGAAGAGCAGTGTTGAGGTTCAAAACGAAAGGTGACATCAATGGCATCACGGTGGCTGTGCTTTCCTCCTTCCCCTCCCCCAAGATGTGTGGCCGCTTCTCTCTTCGTCTAGACGTGAGTATACGTCCTTCACCAGTGCCAGAATACACATCGCACCCCAGGCTTCAGAAATTCAACAACTCAATGGATACAACACGTCTGTTACCGAATGGGAGCGGCAAGACGCCTTCGTCCCCCGTTACAACATCGCCCCGCACACACAAGCCCCTGTTGTGCGTCGGCGCAACCCAGCCAACTCAGAGCTCGTCATATCTACCATGAAATGGGGCCTGGTTCCACACTACAGTAAATTCGAAGATAAGACGCTCAACACGACCAATGCTCGCGCTGAGAATCTCGTGGAGGGTGGTGGCATGTGGGCAAGTCTCAAAGGCCCAAAACGCTGCGCTGTAGTTTGCCAGGGGTATTATGAATGGCTCGCAAAGGGCAAAAATAAGCTGCCCCACTTTGTGAAGCCGAAGGATGGACGGTTGATGCTCATGGCGGGTTTGTACGACGCTGTTGTTTTGCAAGGTTGGCCAGTGCAGATCTTACTCCATTAACACTAACTTTGCTGCTCACAAGGAGAAACCGAGACTCTGTGGACGTTCACGATAGTCACTACTGCAGCGAACAAGGAGTTTTCGTGGCTTCATGAACGCCAGCCCGTGATACTTGAAACCCCTGAGGCCCTAAATATGTGGCTAGATACGTCGTCGCTGAAGTGGTCTGAAGACCTTGTTAAGCTGGTGGCGCCAACTACATGCGCCCTGGAATGGTGCGTATCACAATCGTCCGCTGTTAACCATTGTCCAGAATCAACTCTATGTAGTTATCAAGTCCCGAAGGAAGTGGGCAAGGTAGGGACGGAGTCGTCGACCTTCATCGAGCCGGTTGCGAACCGAAAGGACGGCATTCAGGCCATGTTCAACAAGCAAAGACAGGCACAGGCCTCTCCTAAAAAGGTCGCGCCAAAACGCAACCGTTCTCCCGACGACGATGACTCTGATATCGAGATTCTCGACGGCCCTCCGTCGCCGAAGAAGGTGCGTGGCCTGCCGCGGCGGCTCGCCCATTATATCGTTTCCTTATTGTGTTTATCCCACGAACAAGGCGAAGCCCACGCCGAAGGTGAGATGAGAGATGAGTTTTGATTCAATTTCTGACACTAACTCCAGTTAAACAGAAAAAACCGAACAACTCGCAGCCGTCTTCGTCGAAAATCACGTCCTTTTTCGATAAACCATGAAGTTTGTATTGATAAAATCTGTATGTACATTATATGTAAGGTGTTCAATCGCGTTCTTGGATAACATAACTCGTGCATAGCCGTCTCAGCCCCGTCTCCGCGTACCGCACAAAAGACAGCGAGAGTTGAGGTAAATATTCACTGAACCTTCTTTTTATATTCAGCGCCCATAAACCTCCACACTCTACCAATGCCCAGATCCTCCCTGTTATTTCCTCCAGGAACCATCAGGTCACTTCCCTCATGCTCTTGCCCATAAATCACAAAATCTTTCTGTTGGATCTTATCAGTAAATTTGAACATCAACTAGGAAGCAACGACGCCAACCTTTCCCAAAGTCAATTTAATAGCACCCTCAATGATCATTTGCGGTATATATTGCGTGCTGGGGGTGCGCCTCTGGATCATCGCAAGAATGTTGGCCAGCACGATCTCCGCTTGGAACTGGGCAGCGCGCGCCATCTTGGGACCCCCTGTTTCAGCGACATCTCCAAAGGCAAAAATGTGCGGAACACGGTCTTCGGAATCGCGGATTTGGAGCGTCGGCTGGACGAGAATGTGCTGAGTTTCTTTGGAAATGGCATCTGGGGCTAAATCTTTCAAAAGCGCTGAATTGGGCCGCTGGCCTGTGCAGGGAATCTATTCGCTAATCAGCCATACATTGTCGCGTAGGGAAGGAGGACTTGCAATAAGATCAAACTCTTCAACACCGGTTGAAGTCTGTAATGATTGTAGACCCGGCAAAATTTGCGGGCGTTCCTGGTAGACAACGCGAATGCCCAACTTTTCAAATGCACTCGCGGTATATTCATGCAGCCTGCGTCCGAACGTCGGCAACAGCTGGCTTCGGGAGTGGAACAGCGTGACATCCTTGTCCGGGAAGAAGCCTTTGATGTCGGCTGCGATTTCGATACCCACTGCGCCGCCCCCGACCACTGCAATCCGGGCCGCCTTCCCAATATTTTTCTGCACCGTGCGCAGTTCCGCAGCCCCCTCCAACGCATCCGTGGAGCGCACCTTCCCTGGTACTGGACCAGTGCAACCTGTCGCGATCGCGAGGAACGCGTATTCTATCACTTCGCCGGACGCCAGGCGCACTTCCGTGGCCGTCAATTCGGTCACCTCTTCGTGCGCATGGCACCAGATACCGGCGGGGGCACGGCGCGCAACCCCGTCGTAGGGGATGAACGCCTTGTCTTCGTGGCCGGGAACTACTGCGAAGCGCGGAAAGACCCAGGAAAAGTTGAGATGCGAGTTTTTCTCAATCAGGACGACTTTGTAGCCGGTGGGCAGGGTTTCGCTGAGGCGCTTTGCCAGTTGCATGCCGCCGAAAGAGCCGCCGATGACGACGACGTTCTGCGCAGCAGGGACGGCTTTGTAGGTTATGCGGTGATACGAGGCGGCGAGATATTGACCGAGCTGTTTAAACGCGAGGGGGATGAAATATGTAAAGACAAGAGTGAATAGTTTGAGCTTGTCGAGCGCCATGGTTGAACGTTGAACAGTAGTTGAAGATGCAGAAGGCTGTCGCGGCTCTTATAAGATAAGATTTCATCTTAGTCAGATAAGATTATCTGATAATGTCTGGTTGACGCGTTCGGCTTGCAATTACCCGATTTGCGGCTGTTTGCTGATCTATCACATGTTAGTACCAACAATTCTTTGGTCGATCCAGTTTAATGATTCAGTTGAAGTGCAAAAACTTTATAACAACAGTACGTAGAATACCACAACAGACGCTCTATAATAGCCATGCCATCAATCAAGTACAGTAAAAAATTCCATATTCCGTCAACAAACAGAAGGGTGCACAGGGCTCATGCTTCGCGAAACAGCGCGGCTGCCCATACGGCTCTCATCGTAGTCACTGCCCTCAGCCTTGAGCTCCGCATGTCCCATCTTGACGAGCTTCTCGTCAAAGTCGCGGTGACGGTATCCGCTCACAATGCGCTCAAGGAGCTCCGAGGTCGAAACACCCGGAGTGCGCCGCGTTGGGATGAATTTGCCTTGATAGATGTGAGTGCAAAAGCAAATATAGAGAAAGGGTGCGTACCCAGGGATTTGCAAAGCGCGTAGACGTCCTCGTGCCCGGAGGCGGCGTACGGCTCCTCGTCATGCGCGACATAGTCAATCTCCCACTTGTCAATAAACGCCTGGTCGATGATCCATGGTGCATCGGCGACAATCTCGTCAACCCACCGGCAGTGGCGCGCGGCCTCTAACCTGCGTGCTGGGAATCAATTTACGAGTAAATTATTAGAGATATTCATACCGTTCGGCGTGAGTCATGATCCCACGGGCTTTGTGTTCGCGAACCTGCTCATCCGAGTTGACACCAACCAAAAGGTACACAGAGGGAAATGCGAGTTTCGCCTGGCGGAGCTGCAGCGCGTGTCTGCATCGTCGATCAATTGGAGAGAGTGGGAGGTGGGAGGACCGCATACCCAAAGTGGAAAAGATCGTATACGCCTGCAGTGACGTCAGTTGGAGCGGGCAAAGAGGGCGGGAAGGACGCGACCATCGGCATAGATGCGCACAGGCCTGTCCGTCGGCGGGGTGTTGATCTTGTACTTGCGCCAGGTCTCGCCGTCGATCGCCTTCTGCACGTATGCCTGGATGTCGGTTGGCGTCAGTGCAGCAGGATTAAAGGCAGCCTCCGAGACGGCAGCGACGGCGGGCTCCTGGGTGGTTTGAAGAGGCGCAGAGAGAAACACAGGATGCCCGGCAGCGTCCTTTTTCGCTGAGCGGCCAGCTGGGACTTCGGTCGCGGGGGTCGACCCGGGAGTGGGGGACAAGATCTGGGCATCGAAGGTGGACGTAGACGACGCATGGTGGTGGTGTGTAAGTTTAGCGGCGAGACCAGGCTCTGGACCGGCGGTAGCACTAGATTCAATGTCACCATCGTACGTTGGAGAATCGACACCATCCGAGTCAGACAAGAGGCTGGAAGCCAACTGGTGGCGGGTTGTCGACCGTCCAGCACTCGTCTGCTTTGGATGCAGTGAGCGCGAGCCGCCTGCTAACCTCGGCGGGAGTGCAGATGGGGGTACACCAGTGGTGGAGTGAGCATCGTCAGAAAGCGGATCGTTATCCTCCTCAGATGCATCGTATGCGGGCGAGTCGATCATCCTGGGATGCTTTCCGAAGGACCGTTTGCTGTGAAGCGTCTTCTTGTGCACAGCAGGCACATCGCCGTCCATCGCAAAAAATATTTACTCCATCACACAATTCCGTTGTTGAATCGTCGGGCAGTAGCCAAACAAGATGCCCTTTGCCTCCTGCTTCCACGCGCCGCCGACGCGTCCATGTTCATTCTGACGCGCCGCATTCCGTGTTTCACTTCCGTACTACATATAATAATTTCAAGGCTCCCAAAGAAGCAGAAGAACGGGTGGGATCAGTCCAAAATTTAATGGTCAGCCACTGTCAGCCACCTAACCTGGGTGTATAAACCTTTCGTGCTCCCCTGTTTCTCCTTCGTGTCTCTTGTTTCCTGCGCTCATCTACTCTCTGATATCTGCTCTTTTTATCCCTCCAACCATGTTCTCCAAGTCAATTGTTCGTGTATGCCTGCGCTCGTGTACTAATGTCTGCTACAGCGTGCTTCCGTTTCGGTTTCTAATGGGGACAAGGTCCCTTCCAAGTTCTGCATGGCCATGAAATCTCTGTTTTGCAAGAAAAAGGCACGCTTTTAACGTTGACCGCCACTTTCTCCGTCGCTGACATCCAACCCCAGTTCGCATCTTCTACCCTCACCAGTCACGCCGGCACCCACCCCGACCAGGGACCCCCCCCCTCCGTTGAGGACTTCGAGCTCCTATTACTGATGGGTCGCGGCTCCACGTCGTCCGTCTATCTGGTTCGCGAAAAGAAGACCGGCGCCCTCGCGCTAAAGCAGGCACCAAAGAGTCACCAGACTGCCGACCCCCTACAAGAGCAGCAAATCGTGAAGGCGATTTCTGAGCTCCCTGATTCCCCAAGGTCTCTGCTTCCGCTGGTCGGACGAGCGGCACTTCTACTTCCTCACCGTTCATGCGGTTCGTGAATGTGGCTGACATCGACAATCTCCAGCCCTGGTGCCTGGTGTGGCGGTAAGGACTTGTCGTCGCTGACGGTTAACAGCCAACAGCTCGGCAGGGATCGCGTCAAGATGTTTATGGCGGAGTTGGTAGATCTCTTCCTGTTATATTTGGTTCCAAGCTCACCCTCTCTTTTCTTTCAGGTCGTAGCCGTAGAGTCATCTGGCTCGTTCCTCAAGCCAGGAGATGTTTCGCGCTCAACGCAAGAACGGTGTGGGACACTGCACTGGATGTCCCCCGCTCAGCACGCCGGCACGCCCTACGCCTTTGAGGCCGACATGTGGGCGCTCGGGCTCCTCATGTTTAAAATGGCGGTAGGGAGGTTAAGTCAACGTATTTATTCATCCACACGTACTTATGCTCCCCTTCGGCAATCGCGCAGACACCATTGCCGAAGTACACCGCGAAGGACCTCGTCGCCGGTCTGCTCAACAAGGACCCCAGCACTCGGACTACTATGGCGCAAATGAAGGCGCACAAGTACTTTGCTGGAGTCGACTGGGAGGCCGTCGCACGGCATGAGAGCCCTCTTTCCTGGGTTCCACGGGAGCCATTTGTGCCCGAGCATGGCCGCGGTAATATTTTGTCTCTTGGGTCCCGTAGGCATCTGGCACAGATCCCCACCCAGCGTTCTCGTTTGTTGCTCCCTCGTTTTTCAAGCGTCCCCCCGGTCCTGTGAAGGCGTTCGTCAAAAGGATACTCTGCCTGTTCGCCAAGAAGGACAAGGTAGACATCAAGGCCTCCAAGAAAAACGAACGCAAGACGGATGTTAACCTTCGTCGCCTCCGGAGAGAGAGAGAAAATGAGACAAGAAGGAGAAGGGGCAAGGCTGAGAGTACTTGGGAACAAATGAGATTTGGGTCCAAAGTTCTCGGGTCTGCCCGGATGGGTCAGACTCAAGCCAACTACAGGGGACAGAGATGTAGCGATGTAATGTAAGTAGGTGAGTAGAATGTAACTGCAAGTGGAATAGGGATGGCGGGTGGGGAGATTAATCGAGAGCGAGGAATCTAAAGATGAGTACTATAGAACTGCGAGCGCAGTGTGAGACGCGGGTGTCAATCACAATGGCTCGCAGGGGTTTATATATGCGAGAGCACAAAGACGCGTCGTGGACGCGAGAGACAAAGGGGTCGCGGTCGGCCATCGGGCCGACGTGATAGACGCGTTCGCTCGCTTGTTAACGCCGGGCAATCACAGTGACCACCACACATATTGCCCACACATTTACGAGGTCAAGCTGGCTGCAGCCTCTGCCTCCTCGCTGAAGAAGGAGTCGATGTGCAGCTCTGATGCTGCTGGTTGTGGTCGTCCCCCTTTGTGCTCGCCTCAAGTGATCAAGGAATCGTCTTCTCAAGGTCCAAAACCCTCATTTCGGCAGCGTGTTGTGTTCTGGATTACGGGTCGCTTCAAGGTCTGAAGGTTGAGATGGGTGGGTGGTGCTGTGTGATTTTCTCTGGTCGTTTGCTTTCGTCCTTTCTCTTGGTCGTCTGGGATTTCTTGCTTGTCTATTTGTGTTTCGGTCCGTGCGCTTCCCTTTTTCCTTGCGATCTCTCGTCGAACGCCCCCCGATACCCCGTGACGAACACCCTGGGCTCACCCTAGGCACGACGTTACGACCACCCTGGGTACCCAACTAGGCACGAATACCTCCACCCTGGAGCACGACGCCCTCCCTCCTCGAAGCGGAGCCCGCATGACCTGTACGAGCCACCCATCTTGGGCACGACCACCTCGGCCGGACTGGGAACGACCACCTCCTCGCGGAGCACGACTCGCACGACCACCTGCCCTCGTGGAGCACGACGACCTCCTTTGCGAGCACGACTACCTCCCGTCACGGAATACGACGATCTCAGCATGACATTCACCGTTATAGCCCACCTCCCCAGCGGAGTATGATTTGGATTAGTTATTTTTTTTTGATTGCGTTTTTTCACGAACCGGGTTGTTCTGTTTTGGCGTAATTAGACGTGAAAGCATTTTTTGGTGGTCATGACCGTGCGAATTTGGACGAAAGCGTCAAATGGGTAACAAAATCCGATTTCCCGCCTTCAATTCTACTTCAATCTCTCCAGTTTTTTGTACTCTATATTCCTACACTACTCCTCTGTACCTTTGTAAGTTCCCAAACGGTACTCAAGTTGCACGCCTCATTTGAATTTTTGATGGGTGGAAGGCGTCACCCTGAATTCCAAACATAAGTAAAGAGTCGCGTCGCCTGCGTTATGCAGCCATGCACGGTTTCGATCTCTCTCTCCGATGAACTGTCCTCTGCCGCCGCCTATCTTCCTTCCCCCGCGGATACGCCAAACTACCCGCAAAGTAAACTACTCGAGTCGATACGAATCGCTCTCCGTGGTTCCAGTCCCGATCCTCCAGAAGCGAGACAGCATACTTTGGCGACCTCGTCGCTCAAGGGAAACGGAGAATTTGTGGACGAGGAGGAGATTGTATGGGATTCTTCCACCGTTGTGTGGAGCTCTGGGGGGATCATCCGGAAAAAGTGGACGTTCACGCAGGAAGGCCAACACGTCCAATCCGCCACGTTAGGCTGGTTGGAACAGAACATATCGGAGGACAAAATTTTGCAGCCTAGTGCTGCTCATTACACCTCCAACCCCCCTCCTCATCCACCACCTTTTTCCGAGCGACCCACGTTTGGTCCATTCGCGCGTCACCAGCAGAATCGCAGACCGCAAAGGAATAAAGCCCCGCGTGTCTTAGCCGTCTTCGTATTCCTGCGCAGTATCGGGAAGATATTCTTGAAGAACGGCCTGGACTATACCTTTTCCATTCCGTTTGTTGTTCGGAAGGCCTGGCCACTTCACCCTCATGGCGTAATGATTCAACGGAATATAGAGCCTAGTGAACTGGAGGAGGCGGCTCTCACTGGCGAAGCTCTCCTTCCGACCATCTTCTCCTTTACCAGCCCGTTTGCTGAGGCAGGCACGGTTGGCTTGACCACCGGAATCATGGGTGGGTTTTCGAGTGCGGCTGTCCTCAAGGACGAGGAGGAAAATTCAAAAAAGCCTCTCAAAGCTGTTCCACCCACGGAAACCGTCGTATGGGTTGGCCATAGATTTTCGCCATACAACCAGGACCTTTTGGTGACTGTGGATGTCGACAAACGCCAACTTTCCGTATGGCGGTACGTTTATATAAAACCTAAAGACACCCCAGTCCCTTTGGGACGAACACGAACACAGAATCTCGCGCGTCATCGTCAATCGATGCCCGCAACGACAGCTCGACGAACGTCGACTATGTTCTCCGATTCAGATCGTCTCCATCCCCGTTCTCCAAAATTAGGGCCCCGCGATGCAAATCCTTTATCCAATGTCCCTGTCCTCCCTCCCGATATGCCCCCACTGTCATCTCTTCCTGGAATGGCACCTGCACTTTCCACGACAACCACCATGGCTTCTATTGGGTCAGGCACCTCTTCACAGTGGTCCGGGCCTGCGAAGCCTCGCCGCAACTCGCTTACTCGCAATGACCTGAGTGTCACGATGGATCGCATGGTGCTCGGGGGGAAGGCGGATGCAGATAGCGCCCTAGCTCCAATTGAACATGGTCGAATGAAGGCATCGTATTGGATGGAAAGAATACACTGTCAAGAAATTACAACCGTCGAGTAAGCACGGTCGATGGTCTCATTCAGGTTCCTTCTGACGGCATTATCGTAGTTCTGATGGTTGGCGTCGAGTGTCTTGTTCGTTATACAATGGACAATGGGCGGACAGTAATTCCTCCCGTTCGATTCTATCCATCCATTTCCCAGCCTCCGGATCCTTACTTTTATTATCCGTCTCCGCCCGACAAGACCACTCCATTGAGGTCAAGTATCTATCGCAGCTTCCTGCACTTGGGGCTGCATCCCTTCGCATAACGAGAAGCAACGTTTTGGATTTACTGGTCCTGAAACCTGACCACGAACTAATCGTCCTGACCCACGGTTACAAAGAGCTGCCCATCAAAGTGCGGGCATCTGAACCGGAGGACCCTGCAATGGACGTCGATATGTCCCAGTCGTCAATCAGCGATTTCCAAGTTGTTGGTGTCACAAGCAATTCGGTCAACTCTGCGGTCCTTATTTTCGAAGATGGTCGCCGTCGCCGTGAACAACCTGTCAGCATTGATCTGGTTCCCGTAGACTACCTCACCAATCAAACCCTGCGAATCCTGTCGCTTACCGTACCGGAAGACATTTTCTTCGACCTCCATCGGAATTTTTTGGAGGAATGGTCTTCACATGGGTTTAGGACGTCGGATGGAATTGAATTCGAGTCCTTCGCGTTGGCTCTTTGCCGCACTTTCCAGCTTCATCATCCTTCTCATTCGCCATCTCAAGAAGACTTCTGGTCGTTGCTTGCGACGTCTCCATCTCATGAACGTTTCCGAGAGGATCCAGCCTTCCGTACATTGATCCGACCAACTCTTCCTGATCCGAAGACGGAGATACCCCTCGCTCCCAATCACAAACCATTACTTGCACCGATTCTTTATGCGCTGCATACTCTTGGTGAGGATCTGCGGCTCAGGATAGATCATTATGGGCACCTCGCGCGCTTGGCTCCCGTAATTTGCACAATTGCCCTGGTTATCCGACCTGAATGGGCCGATTACTGGAAACGTCTCTGTCCGGAGGCCATGGCTGGATGGCCGCATCCCACCACTTCAGGTTCGGCCGAACGTTGGTTCTTTCACTCGTTCTCACTCGTTTCTAGACCATCAAGTTGACGATCGGCTTCCGGTGTGGCCACCAGATATTTCTGCTATCCTCTATGGAAGAATCGGCAATCCTGATTGGCAAGTGCCGTGGCACGACACCAACCATATGGCGACCCGATTCCATGTCGTTCCGTCCCTTGCCTTCGGTCGCATCGACCCCCTTCAGACTCTCAATAAACTCACGAACATCTACAAATGTTTGGCCAACGGAGCGGTCGCCTCGAGCCAAAAACGTGCAGAAAATGCGATTCTCCGCATGGTTGAGCTGCGCATAGGGCCTGAATTCCTCAATCGTTTACCCCTCGGTGTTCTCTCCCCGATCAGAGAGGCAGCAAGGACGTGTCAGCTCGCACCTCCCGGCGATTGGCCCTTGGAGGCTTATCGTGCCGTTGGGCGTCACGATGTAGCAGCTTCCGCCAGCCAAGCCCCGGATATGCTTTTCGGCGATGGATACAAAGCCGTCAAGGACTTCATAGTGATTTTACCCTCTTGTTTTACAAAACGTTCTTTCTCTTCTAACTTGTCTCAAGGATCCACCTGGCTCTCGGTCAACAATTGCAGATATCGTCGGTGAAGCCAAAGTTGCTGGGAGTGGAGAGGTGGTTGCTGTTTCTGGTGTTGAGCTTGATCTCGACGACTTCACCGACATCCGGTTCGGACAAGATCGCAGATTGGAAGAGGTCGCACGAATGTTATGCTCTTCGAACATTTCCTCGGTGAGGGTTATGGAGCGGCCAGAACTCAAGTAAGTCGTGTGTTTCACCTTCGAGCTCCACTCTCAGACCGGAATAGTGAGCATGATCAAGCCAAAGAACATCAACACCAGGTTCTGCGCATCGCCGAGCGTACTCTCGCTCTACCTTATGGTCGCGCTATGTTTACATTTGGATCGCTTCCCACCGTGACAAGAGAGGCGTATATTATCCCCAAAATGGAATTTACTATTCGGCTGCAGCCGCTCAACTTGACTGTTTCACCAGAACCTGGAAAACTCCTTCCCGAGTCTGTCAGTTGGGGAGAGTTTCACAACGGGGTCGCAGCGGGATTGCGCATTTCGCCTTCTGCTGGAGGTGTTGAAAGCTCCTGGATTGCCTTCAACAAACCGTCGGAGCTGACACCAGAGCACGCTGGATTCCTTTTTGGTCTGGGTCTTACAGGGCATTTGAAAGAGATGCTGACTTGGCATACTTTCGGATATCTGACTCCGAAACACGATCTTACCTCGATCGGGGTTTTGCTCGGACTCTCTGCAGCCAACGTCGGCAGCGGCGACCAGCATGTGACGAAGTTGCTCGCCGTTCACACGCCCGCTCTTCTGCCCACACCCACAGTCGATCTCAATGTTCCGCTCATGACTCAAGCGGCAGGGATAGCCGGCGTCGGCCTTCTTTACATGGGAACGAAGAACAGACGAATGGCGGAGGTGTGCTTGAACCAGATCAGTCGCAGCGACCTTGTCCAGCCCGACCTTAGCAACGAATATCGCGAGGCTTATACGTTTTCTGCCGCCCTTTCCTTTGGGATGATCATGCTTGGGAAGGGCAGCATGGTTCCGGCTGACATGGCACTACTAAACCGATTGAATGTGTTGATCCATGGCGAGGCAAAATCCTTGCTTAGCAAAAAAGGCAATTCGTTCGACATCAATCTAACATCCCCCGCTGCAACTCTGGCCCTGGGCCTGATGTACCTCCGCACCGAGCGGCAAGACGTCGCGGATATGCTCACCATACCCGACACCGTCCTCGCGCTGAACCGCATCCAACCCAGCTTCTTATTGATGCGTGTGTTGGCGAAAGCCCTGATCATGTGGAATTCGGTGGCGCCGACGTCAGAATGGCAAGCAGCTCAGATCCCCAAGGCCATCCGAGAAGCGGTCGACAATCGAACCAAGAACGGGAAACCTATCGACGATGCACTAGAATTGGCTTACTACAATATCTTGGCGAGCTCTTGTTTTGTCATTGGACTGAAGTTCGCTGGGACAGCCCGGCAAGAAGCGTACATGATGATCATTCGATATTTCGACTTGTTCACTCGGATGGTATATTCTAATAGTGAGTCATTTACGCTCTGGATTGGTATATTCTCAGGTTTTTTTTTAGGCCAGGCATTCGACCACAAAATACGACGGTCCGCTGTGCGAGATGGCCTCAATTTGATTTCCATTTCGCTCAGCATGGTTATGGCGGGCACTGGAGAGATCTCTTGCCTGCGGCGTCTTCGTTTTGCATACGGGATGTATCACCAGACGATGTACCATCCCGCTTTCAAGTACGGTATCCACGTCGCAACGCATATGTCATTGGGCCTGCTTTTCCTTGGTGGCGGCCGGTTCACCCTTGGAACCTCCGACGCTGCGATTGCCTGCATGGTCACGGCTTTCTTTCCCCGCGCACACCACATGTCCTCCGATAATAAGAGTTTCCTCCAAGCACTTCGTCACCTCTGGGTCCTGGCCATCGAGCCGCGATGCCTGATCGCCCGCGATGTAGAAACGACCGAAGTGGTCTACCTCCCGGTGAAGATCACCGTCAACGATGGCAAAGAAGCTGGAACGACGCAGCTGATTTCCCCGACTCTCATCCCCGATCTCGATAGGCTCGTTGCAATACGGGTTGACACGCCGCGGTATTGGCCATTCCATTTCGATACTGCAAATATTCCACGACACAAGGAAAGCCTCTTGCGCAGCCAGACTCTATACGTCAAACGACGCACGGCGTTCCTCAGCTACACCGAAGATCCGAGGGGTAGTCGCAGCCTGTTTGTCCGATCGCGATCTTCCACTGGTGAAGCAGCAACACTCGACTTCCCACAGCTCACTGACACTAAGGTGCATCCTGCGGGGGATCTATCGGAGTTTATCACGTCGTTCTCGAACGATACGCTCTTCTTGGCATTTGCAGATCATCTGGCGCGAGAGGAAGGGGAAACTGATGCAGAACGGCTTCTGCATACGTATTGTCATGCAAACCTGCTGGACAGCATTCTGCAGGGGAAACCTCAGACTCTGCAGTCTCACCTGACGCTGTTCCAGTATCGCAGGATGGCGCCAACCTCCCGGTATTTCCACATGCATCTGCAGGACTTGCGGTTTGCGGCAGACTTTTACAGCAAGATATACGAGAGGCGCTTCAGTGGCCGCAGGGAGAACAATTTCCGGATAGCTCTTATCCGCGACACCACCGTCTCTGGCGCTTTGTATGCGCTTGACAAGCAATTGGACGTTTTGAGAACGAAGCCCGAGTTCCTTGCGGCGTTGAGCCAGTATTCCCGGGGCGAGCCGGTGGTGGTAGACGAGCGATCGTCGCCCAACATATCGCAGTACCTTGCGTGGTATATGTTGCGGAATAGTGTGCCGGTGTCGACACTGCTCCTCGTCCTCAAGGATCTTGCAAGTGAGGCATATACGCAGTGTCTAGGTCTATCGCCGCCAGATGGCACCGACGACACCGTTGCACTGAGCCAGGGGATAAAAGAAGTTCTTCACGCCACAGGAACGAAGTTGACAACCGCTTTGGGGTCTGGCTGGTCTGTTCGGTCGCTGCATGAAGTTATCGCTGGATGGAAGTTCTGAGGCGCTCTTCCCCAATACTAATTTTCTCCGCGCTTGCTATGGACGTCTTCGTAGTTGTAGAAATTGAATTGTAGCTGTAACCTGAAACGTGTACTTTTACTTGCAATTGTTTTCCTGCGGCATTTGGCTTACATAATAATATAGTGGCTTTTCCTCCATCGCTGAGCACGCCGTGCGTCCCGTCTGCTCCTTCCTCCCTCTACATCCATAGAAGCCCCAAAACACTCCTTCTCTGACTCCCTCTCACACGACGTCGCTTTCTTTGTTTGTAGCCCACAATGAATGCGACTGACCTCCTCGCAAACACACTTTCCTCAGGTTCGTACCACTGTTCATTCGCGCGTTTCTAGCATCGGACTCCACTCAATCTTGTTTCTGTCTCTCTCTGTAGATGCCAATACGCGTCAAGATGCCACCCAAAAGCTTGAGAATGCTTCCCGGGACAGCTACGTACGTCTTTCTTCAATCCCATCCTCCCTAACTCACCGTACTCGCGACTATGTAGCCGGAATACATGCTCATGCTTTCCTCGGTGCTGGTGGATGAGAACTCACCTCTCCACGTCCGCAATGCTGCCGGCTTGGCTTTGAAAAATGCCTTGACTGCCCGAGTACGCTTTTCATCCCATCGCGCCGTCTGTTTCGACTCATGTCTGTAATCAGGAAATGGGACGGCAAACAGATTATTCCAACAGATGGATGAACCTTAGCACCGAGGCAAAGACAAAGATCAAGAACGACGCCCTTTTGACCCTCGGCTCGTCTTCACAGAAGGCCGGTGCTTTCGCATCTCAGGTCGTTGCTGCCATCGCAGCTGTAGAGCTCCCGCTTGGTCACTGGGGAGATCTCATTGAGCTCTTATTGGGATTCATCAACACTTCAACGAATGTCAATCTGCGTATTGCCACCCTACAGACGATCGGTTTCATCTGCGAATCGATAGTGAGTCCATGAACGAGTCTTTGGCAACTTACTGATCGATTTCACCATCAGAAACCGGAAATCTTGACCCTTCGTTCGAACGAAATCCTTACTGCGGTCATCCATGGCGCTCGTAAAGAGGAGCCATCTGCAGAGGTCCAGTTGGCTGCGATCCATGCACTATACAACTCGCTTGAGTTTGTGCGTGATAACTTTGAGCGAGAGGTCAGTCTGATTCGTCGCCGTCGATGTTGGGCCGTATTGAGACAGTTGCTAGGGCGAGCGGAATTATATCATGCAGGTTGTCTGCGAAGCAACCCAAAATGCATCAGTTGCTGTTCAGGTGGGGGCCTTTGAGAACCTGGTACGGATCATGGGTCTGTACTACGATAAAATGGGATTTTATATGGAGCAAGCATTGTTCGGGGTCAGCTTCATCATACCTTTGGTCCGCGAGAATATTCTAACGTCGAAAGTAGCTGACTGTGGTGGGGATGAAACATCCAGACGAACGGGTCGCATTGCAGGCGGTTGAATTCTGGTCGACAGTCTGCGAGGAGGAGGTCGATCTGGCCATCGAAGCTCAAGAGGTAACTTTTTCTTTTACAGTAAAGAACAATTATAAATCTAGACAAAGGCTCAAGAATACGGTGAAACGCCCGAGACAGAGTCCAAACAATTTGCCAAAGTCGCTTTACCCGAGATTGTTCCTGTCCTCCTGCTCCTACTCACGAAGCAGGAAGAGCTTGCCGAGGAAGACGAGTGGAACGTTGCGATGGCCGCCGGCACCTGTCTTTCTCTTTTAGCTGGCGCCGTGCAAGATGCCATTGTGCCCGCTGTGATTCCCTTCATCGAGGCTCACATCAAGTCCACCGATTGGCATCATCGTGAAGCCGCCGTCATGACTTTCGGCTCTATTCTCGAAGGTCCCGACCCCATCGTCCTTACACCTCTTGTCACTCAGGCGCTACCTCTTCTCATTGATATGATGTCGGACACCAACGCCGACGTCAAAGATACCACCGCCTGGACCCTTGGTCGGATATGCGATCTCCTTATCCAAACCATCAAGCCGGATGTTCACCTTCACGCATTAATATCGGCACTAGTCGGAAACCTGACGGACATGTATCCACGAATCGTCGCAAACTGCTGCTGGGCGTTGATGAACCTGGCGGAGCAGTTGGGTGCGTTTGACAGTGAACACGATGAGCCTGTTCAGACCGGGCCATTGTCACCGTACACCGACGGTGTTGTCCAGGCGCTTCTGCGAGTGACAGAGAGGTATGACTCTGTACCGTGCGACATGTCATTTGAGCTCACTGTTTTCATAGCGCGAGCAATGAGCATAACTTCAGGACGGCAGCGTATGAGGCGATTGCAGCATACCTCAGCGGGGCGACCGTCGACGCCATCCCAGTAGTTCAAAATACGATTGTGGCCGTTCTGCAGAGAATGGAACAACTGCTGGCCATGCAGGTGAATTCATCACTGACTCATGTCTGTTTCTTTCTCATATCGGGTTACAAAGAACCAAATTCTCGGCGTCGACGACCGTAACAACTGGAATGAGCTGCAAGGCAACTTCTGCAGCGTGATCATCGTAAGTCTGGCCGTCTTGTTTTGACCGTATATTCAGCCATTTTTAGTGTGTCATCCGGAAGCTAAACGCCGGGATTCAACCTCTGGCGGACCGTATCATGACGCTCCTTCTACAGCTCATCCAGGCGGCGGGCAAGACGTCAACAGTCCTCGAAGACGCATTCCTCGTCGTTGGTGCTCTCGCTGCTGGTAAGTCATCATTTATAACATACTTTGAGTTTCACTGATGCAACACCTAATAGCACTGGAAACCAACTTCTTACCGTATATCCAAGCGTTCCTGCCGTACTTATATCCTGCTCTCAAGGCGCACGAAGACACTCAACTTTGCACCGTCGCCGTCGGCATCATCGGCGACATTGCGCGCGCCCTGGGGCCTCAGGCTGCCCAGTACGCCAACCAGTTCATGACTGTCCTCCTCGAGAATCTTCAGAGCGATGTCCTGAACCGAAACGTGAAGATCAGCATCTTGAGTGGCTTCGGAGATATCGCGATTGCGATAGGGCCGTCCTTTGAGCCGTTCTTAGATACCACCATGAGTGTCCTGAGGCAGGCAGGTGGTCTACAACCCAATCCAGTAGGTGTTCATTTTTTGCGCTCGAATAGTCGCTGATCGCGTTTCCTAGCTTGATTACGATCTTATGGATTACGTTGGTCAACTTCGCGAGGGTATCCTGGAAGCGTATACCGGACTCGTTAGCGGCTTCAAAGGCACCGACAAAGGTCCGCCCACTCTTCTGCCGTAGTTACCATGTTTGACGTGTTCAACGTCCTTTTCAGTCGCTGTGCTCATTCCATACATCGAGTCTATCCTCGAGTTGATCCACCGATGCTCTGTCGATGAGGAGCGAACAGATGCACAAATGAAGCTCTCGTTCGGTCTTCTCGGCGATTTAGCCGAGGCGCTCCAAGGATCTCCTCAGCTGAAGCAAATGCTGCTAAAGCCCTGGATCGCCCAGGAGCTGCGGACGAAGCACCGAATGCCGGCGGAGACGAACAAGACTCGGCGATGGGCGCGGGAGGTATGTGATTGTATATTCGTCCAACGAAATTTTGACCAACTCGTTTCATTCAAAGATGGTCAAGCTAGCTACGCAATAGACACTTTCCCCAATTTTCCTTTCACGTTTTTCTTTTTCCTTTCCTTTTCCTCCCCCAGGTACCTCATCTCTCTCCTCTCGCGCATGCAATCTATATAGCCATCTCAAGGAGGCACACTCACGATTCGCATGATAGACGGCGGCTGGCTAATTACCTACCTTACATTCTCGTCCTCTCGCTCGCCGAGCCAGCCACTCATGTTTTTTACACGCCGTCCAATCCCAAGCCGCATCTCTTTCCATTTGTTTTTTCTGTCCGGTTCTTGCACCCACCCACACCACGCATGTATCAGCTACTCGTCCCTGTCCCAATGTCTCTATTTCATACACCCGCTCATCTTATTGTCCCATCCTTTAAAGAGTAATGAGATTGGAGGTTTTTTTTTCGTCTTTTCAATTTCGTTTTGAGTCGTTCGTTCGTTTGCTGCTCTTTATGGGTGTGTTTTGTATCGATTAGTGTCTGGAGCCTCTTTCCCGTCAAGACCATGTAATGTAATTCGCTGGAGTTCGCTAGATTTGTCGAAATTGTCATCACACCACTCGGACTCAATGTCCGCAAGGCGTGCATTCCGATTGTACAGTAGCCGTTTTCGAACAATATTTATAAATTAAGATGCTCTCTATACTCAATACTCGCGTCCGCGTCAGTCACCGAACTCCTTATAAGACATCACCTGGACGGTGTTCAGTTGGAAGAAAATAATAAACGAAGGGCACACATACCTGTTCTTCGTTCATGGCTCTCAGCGTCGTCACGCGCAGCTCCTTGCCAGCCAGAAAGTCGGCCTCGAGAGATATGCCCAGTGGCGTAGACGGAAGGTTGACGTCGTCTTTCGTGGTTCCGTCGTCGGTGAGGAGGTTTAGGATCGGCGTGTCAATGTTGACCTGGAAGGTGGAACAAAAAATAATCAGGCCGTCCCGCATCTATTACTGAGGCAGAAAGGAACGCACGAGGGTGTACTCATGCCGCGCGAGCAAGGGTGCCTCGAAGAAGTGGGTGGTCCAACTGATGTCTTCCTGCATAGCGAGCGAATGAGATCAAGGCGATGGAGTACAGATCAGGGTACTTACCAGTCTTTTGCTGGTGAAGATCTGCATAACAGATGTGATTAGTAGAGTTCCTGCAATAATGATAATAATAGCAGAACGGACGTCGATTCCAACGATGTGCAGTTTCTTGCCATAACCGGCACTCGACGAACTTAGGTCTACGATTTTCACGGGGCGGCCTTTGTCGCGGAAGAGAATTAGAGGGGATAGCCAGTAAGGAAATAGACTCGGCAGGGTGACGCACCTTTGATGAGTACATGTTGGTTTCTTTGAAGAACGTCCCCGCGCACTGAAAACTTGAGAGTCGGAATGGGGCTCGCCGTGGCGCGCTCGCGGGCCTGTCATTCGGGTGATATAACACCTTGTTGGTAAGAAGAAAAGCGCACCTCAGAATAGCTCTCGACCTCTTCTTCGGCGACGCGTTTTGACGATCCGCCGTCGCGAGGTTTAATTTTTACTCCAGCTTCAGCTCTTCCCAGCTCGTAGGCGCTATCCCAGACACGTCGAAGCGCGGCCGACTTGTCTTCCGCTTTGGTATATGTAGCCAACGCGGCTTGGAAAACAGCGTCTGTGTTCTTGCTCATGGGCAGAAACGGAGCGCAGATTCGAGGTAAACCTTTTCTAAGAGTCAGGAATGTTGAACCCCTATTTGATGAAAATCATAGACCGAGGCCGCGACGCGGGTCCGGCTCGGAGTCAAACGGGACGCGAGGATACAGATTGAAGCACCAGAACATTTTGGAGGACTTCACACATCCGTGAGGAGAGAAAGAAGAAAAAAATAATGGAAGGAGGTGATAGCAGCAGCGACATGAGTCGTAATGCAAAGAATACCCGAAGAAGTGGTGTGGATAAGGAGGAGAAAACAATAGACCAGGATTTGACCAGGATATACAAAGAATGTTCAAGCCTTAGCCAAGACTAAGCCATCGGAGGATGGCTGGAAGTTTTCAACTTCCTGAACTTGAAGGGTACTTTCGTCGGAATTGGACGGCTAGCAACGGTTTTGCACCTCCGTAGCCAAGGTAACAGGCAACAAGCACAGGAAGCCAAGGCCCCAAAAATAATAATAGGATTTCAAGATTGCGTTAGGCACTGTGGACACATATGTGTAACTGTGGGCGCAACAACAGATGTCTTTTAGCGCTTAAGCGTTTTCGAGAGGCCGGCCTTTTGGTTTGCGGTCAACAACAAGCGCAAGGACCGCAGCTTCTTCACACAGTGTCAGTATTTCATACCCCTGGTGGAGTTGGGTAGAGGCAAGGTAGAGGTAGGAAAAAAGAGAAGACGCGATCAGTCACTGATCACGAGCGCGTGATGCGTGACACCTTGTTCTGAACTTCTTGCGGTTCCGTTGCCAGGTCCGCGAAAGCTCCGTTGATCTTTTCTTGTTCTTGGTTGGCCACAGTATATCCGTCTTCCGAAATGCCATTGTTCAAGCGCTATAAAATCACAGCCCTGGGCTTTATCTGTGGCCACAGTTCGCCATTTTGTTGTGTATCCGAGTCATCCTCGTGCCCGGCCTCCGACCACGCGTTTGCTTCTGTCCCTTCGAGCCGGATCCAGCATCGATAAGAGGGCTTTGACGTATTGGGACAAACCCTTCCCTTACGCATTTTTTCATCTTGCCATACGATGCAGCGACGCCGCCAGGCCCGACGGCCAAACCCCCGCTCGGTGCCGCAGTATCCTGGAACTGGATTTAGTGCGCCGGTCGCCTTACGTAGTGAATGAAGTGCTGACTTTTTTTTTTTACAAACCCCTAGTCCATCCCATACGAACCCCTGCTTTTTTCCCCGGTTTGCCATCGTTCGACGGAAGCCCAGAGATGCCAATCATACCAACTCCTGGCGTAAATCTGCGCAATCCCTCTGCATTGGGTTGGGGGCAGCATGTCAGAAACTATCATTTTCCAATGCCTTCTACACCTGCGAATACGCCTGCTTGGCCACAGCAACCGCATATCCCGCTCGAGGAGAATGTCGTGGCTGTCCCCGCGGATACGTTACACTGGACTCCGGGTACATTCCCTGCCCTGCCTTTCGGCACACCCGTCCCCCTCCACATTCATCCGACTCTTATCCCGAACCCCATCAACCCAACCATCCCGCAGCTGCAGTGGGACGTGCTCCACGCGCCTGAGCAGGCCCGGCTATACACTGGCAGGGGGATCATAAAAGCGCCAAATCTGAAGGACACCGTCTCCTTCCCCGTGGCCGACAAAATCTTCATCTGCGCAGACGGAGACAACTGCCGCCTCCTCTCCTACTGGATGGAACTGTGGGGCCCCATTGTCGTCGAGAAGGCCAAGGGTGTCAAGATCATCGACATGCTCGACGCAATCCGCGAGTATTTCAAGGTCCCACTCACCGACAGGGATTTCCGTCTTATACGGCGCTCGCGGTCGCCCGTCAACCCCTCTCCGTACGGCCCCCTCGCAAGCGCCGCCTTCAAGCGCGCCGAAGACTCGTATGAGTTACGCGACATCTCGACGATGGAGTTCAAACGCATCGACGCTATGGGCATGTATCGCCAATGGGGCGGCGTCAGACCGGTGGTGTTCCAGGACGGAACCTGGAAGCTGTTCTTGAATCTTTTGCCGTATCCCGTACCTCGGGTTACGTAGGGTTTAAGGATTTTTTTGTGCACCATACTTACATTATCTGAAGGGGTTCTTCTTCCGCCTTGCTTGTCGTCTTGTTTTCTTGGTATCTCGCTATCCTGCTGCTGTCTGCTGTACTCATGATCCTCCTATAAACTATCGTATCTTCCGTGTTGTACATTATCCTCGAACCGTAATTATATCACCCTTTTCCGCACTATGTTGCAAACTTCAAATGAGTTTTGGGCGGGCTTGGTCACATCCGATCACAACTGTAATATTCTCTCACAGAAAGGTACACCAGAAATTCAAGCCCTGGGCAGAAAATAAAGGCTGGCATAAGGGTTTACGCGAATGAACGCACGATGAGCAGACGATGAGCAGAAAAGAAGCGACGGCGCCCCGTCGTTGCCGGCATGCCTTTTCTGGATTTGCCTTCCCGCTTCTAGTCAGCAGGTGCGATGCGTCTTCCACCCTTGCGCCTCTCCAGCATCCTGCTGCTGCCCCGAGTCTCTCATACACAGATACCGTTCCGCAGAATGGCCAGCGCGCAAGCATCACTCGTTCGTTGCAGCCCTGGCGCTCGTGCATCAGTTAATGAGTTGCCATATAGTTTGGGCTGAAGGACTTCTCTCTGGTGAAGACCCAGGCATTCATCGACGGGAAATGGGTCGGTCAAGAACCCATAAGCGGGCCATATCTGACTTATAGGCCAGGTCGACGCGAAGAGCGGAGCGACAATCAGTGTTACAAGTGCGAATTCCCGAGTTAAAAAAGTATTTTGTGTTGATGGAGGACTGCAGACCCCGCGACAAACGAGGAGCTAGGCACCGTCCCGGAGATGGGACTTGCTGAGACGAAGGATGCCATCGACGCCGCGTCGAAAGCGCTGCCGGAGTGGAGCAAAACCACAGCCAAGGTATGCATCCCATTCACATAGCGAAGCGTTAGTTATCAAACAACCTCATTATGCAGCATCGCCATGATATTCTTATGAAAATGTTTGCTCTCATGAATGAGAACCACGACGATCTGAGTCGCCTTATTGTTGGTTCATGTCCGTACTTCTTTACCTCAACTCAGCAGCCTCGTTAGACTCTTGAAAACGGCAAGACCCTCACAGAGGGAAAGGTGCGCCGCTTCTTCTTCCCATGACGCCACTAACTTTAAACAGGGAGAAAACACGTACAGCGCGTCGTTTCTTGAGTGGTTCGGTAAGTTTAAATAATGCTATTTGCCCTCTGCCTCTGTCGCGTTATTCAATCTTTCGTCTAGCTGAAGAAGCTGTCCGCACGTACGGAGGTTAGTGCCGCAGATTGTGCATCGACCATTATCTCAATTTTCACAGAACACATTCCTTCTCCCTTCCCTAATGTGCGCAACGTGACGATTAAACAACCCGTTGGTAAGCACACCTATCAAGCTTTCTTTCTGTCTGCTCATCTATTTAGGCGTGGTGTAGGTTCGCTCGCATGACCAATGTACCGTCGAGCTCATCCACATTAGCGCCATCTTAACACCGTGGAACTTTCCTTCAGCAATGATCACTAGGAAACTCGGCGCCGCTCTTGCTGCGGGCTGCACGGCTGTCGTCAAGCCGCCCCCAGAGACTCCCTTCTCTTGCCTCGCGCTTGTAGAGGTAATGTCATATTTTCTTTCGCATTCATACCGTTAAATATTCTCAGCTTGCCCGCCGCGCAGGCGTCCCAGACGGCGTCATCAACGTCGTGACCACCCTGAAAAACGTTGGCGAGGTCGGAAAGGAGATGTGCGAGAGCAAGATTGTGAAGAAAGTATCCTTCACTGGCTCCACCCCTGTCGCCAAGCTGCTTGCAGGAATGTCGGCCTCGACCCTCAAAAAGTGAGCTCTGAATTTACCGACTCTCTTCAGAACTGACATGGCGGACTCAGGGTGTCTCTCGAGGCAGGCGGAAACGCGCCTTTCATTGTCTTCGATGACGCCGACATCGACCAAGCAGTCGCAGGTATTTGAATTTTGCACACTAATCCTGATCCAAACAAGTGACCCGACACTCAAGCCGCCATCGTTTGCAAATTCCGGACTTCCGGCCAGACATGCGTCTGCGCCAACCGCATTTACGTGCAGTCCTCCGTCTACGCGGAATTCGCCTCGCGCCTCGCTGAAAAGGTTGCGACATTCAAGGTTGGAAACGGCCTCGACGAGTCGACGTACGTGTATCTTTCGCTTCTATTGTGCTCCAAAGCAGACCCTGACCCATGTACAGCACCCACGGGCCGCTCATTCACGCACGCGCGCTCGAGAAGGTTCAAGCCCACGTCGATGACGCCGTGGCGCTCGGCGCGCAGGTTCTCGTTGGTGGCTCAAGTGTCCCCGGCACATCATTCTTCAACCCGACCGTGCTGTGCGACGTTCCTTCCACAGCACGCGTCAACACCGAGGAAACCTTTGGGCCGCTCGCGGCGCTGATCAAGTTTGAGACCGAGGACGAGGTCATCCGGCACGCGAACAACACGGATGTCGGTCTCGCAGGCTACTTCTTCTCGCGCGACGTTGGGCGCGTTTGGCGCGTCGCCGAGAAACTTGAGGTTGGAAGTGAGTTTCTAGTTTGCTGCCTGATCTCAGCGAAGACATTGACTATCGTGCAGTGGTTGCTTGCAACACAGGACTCATCAGCCAGGCGGTGATACCCTTCGGCGGAATCAAGGTGCGCTCCTCTCTTGATGCGACGGGATTTGTTCATAACAGAAATCCAAACAGGAATCGGGTCTTGGGCGCGAAGGATCCCATGGAATTGAGGAATACATGAACACGAAGCTAATTGTCTTTGGCGGCCTGTCCTAGATATCCGGTTCGATATGACCCTGTTGAACGTTTTTAGGATCAACGTATGAACAATGTATTACCATTCTGTATATTATGAACGCTCAATATACGCTGACCTCAAGCCGTTTACCCACTGTTCCTTCATTTTTGGGCAGCTCCGTGTACAAGAATCTTCACCAGTTTGTTATTCGACGCGTTGCTTCCTCAATATCATTATATTTCGTGGTGCGGATCATTCGGGTAAGATTGAGCTCCGTATTCTTCCGAATCCTTTGTGAAGTTCACCCACCCACTGCAGAGTGCGACGCAAATTGAACATGAACGCGTCGGCGGCGGACCTTTGGAGCAGACAAGGTATCCGTTTGGCTGCCCGACGATTCAGCAACTTGTGAACTTTATAAACAGCTCCGCCATCACGGCCCGCCAGCCTCCACGGCCCTCCAGGGCGCCGTTTAGGCGCGTATCACGTCTTGGCGGCACACGCTCTGACAGCGCTGATACTACTGATTTGGTACAAATGACCTTAGTCGACCCCAACGGTTAGCCATACCATTCATATTCGCGCAAGCTATCCCGTGGGTTCTCTTCATTCTTGGATCAGCAGCGCTCGCCGCCACCGCTAGCGATGACCTTACCCTCCCAGCGGGTGTTACTTCATTCTTTCCTGGAGATGCAGGATATGCTAATGCAAGCAGGGCGTGTAAGTCGTCGTTCGAAGCTATTCTTGGCCAAAGTTGAACTGACGTCCTGAAGTCAACCTGAGGTTCACTTTGGAGCCCGTAGCTGTTGTGTACCCTTCAACTCCAGAGGATGTTGCGGAGGTCGTAAAAACCGGCCAGGATAACAATCTGCGTGTCTCTGCGCGCAGCGGAGGGGTGAGTGCGACTATTTCGCGATTCGAATTCATTCAAACAACAAACGACAGCATAGCTACATTGCAAATGGGCTCGGAGGGGAAAACGGCACGCTGGTGATAGACATGGCAAAGTTCACGAATATAACCGTGTTTCCCGAAAAGAGAACCGCGATGGTCGAAAGTGGGAATCGCCTGGGTGACATTGCGTTGGCTTTGAACGAGTACGGCTTGGCCATGCCTCATGGAACCTGTCCATATGTCCGTTCATCCTCATTCGGTTTCCGACTCGCTCACGGCTTTGTTAGGTTGGGATCGGGGGCCATTCTTCCTATGGGGGCTATGGTTTTACTTCAAGGCAATGGGGTTTAACGCTGGACAATATTTTATCCCTCAGTTCGTTTCCAAGTTCAGGTTAAAATCTATATTTTTCAATCCTTAGACATTCATAGATCTGGTTCTTGCAAATGGGACCATCATTCAGGCATCTAAAGACGTCAACCCTGAAATATTTTGGGTATGTTCATCCGAAGCACTTCCACCAAGAGTTTGCTGATCTCGTACAGGCGATGCGCGGGGCGGGACCGAGTTTCGCGATTACGACTTCCATCGAGTTTTCTGTCTACCCCGCACCTGCTTCCGTAATCATTTTCCAGTACAACTGGCAACTCGACGTAGAAAGTGCCGCCGCCGCATTAGGGGCCTTCCAAGACTTTGTTCAAACACCGAGCCTCCCTGTCGAATTCGGCGCAGAGATCGTTCTCACCCGAGGCGGAATTGCAGGGAACGTCTCTTTCGGGCTTACCGGTGCATGGCACGGCGATCCCAGCCTGCTGAACGGGACCGTCGCGCCGTTCCTCGCCGTGATGCCTCCCATAAACACAGTTAAATTTACACCAGGGAACTGGATCGAGAGCGTCGAGGTGTTTGGGGGAACACTCAACACGAGCACCGCGCCGGACTACACCGACACGTTCTACGCCAAGTCATTGATGACCCCCGAAGCGTCTCCCATGTCCCTTGAGGCGCGAACATCTTTCATGAGCAGCCTTGCATACGAGGGTTTCGCCTCGAACACTGTACGTCTCCTTTCATGTCGTTGAATCGTTTGATGCCAGCGTCTTGCAGAGCTGGTTCTTCCAGGTAGAGCTTCATGGTGGAGCGAATTCCCAGATCAACGCCATCCCGGCCGACGCAACGGCCTATGCCCACCGCAGTTCGATGTTTACCATACAGTTTTATGCTTCCTCATTCAACAACGAGCCCCCGTATCCTGATTTTGGATTCACATTCTTGGATGGTGAGCCATTCATTCACCATCATTCTGTGCCGCCCACAAAGTTTACAAACCCCGACAGACTTGGTGAACGGGATAACCTCCAACAGTCCCGAGGACTGGGACTACGGGCAAGTTTCTTTCCATCCATTCGATTGAATTCGAACTGTAATTATTCTCTAACAGCGCCTACCCGAATTACATCGAGGACAAGCTGGTGGACTGTTCGTCGGGTTGAAATTGTCCATGCTTCTGAAATTGATCATATCTTTCAGATAAAGAACGGTACTACGGGTCGCACTATCCGCGTTTACTTGCCCTCAAGAAGGAGCTTGATCCTACGGGCGTGTTCGATTTCCCGGTGGGCGTCGATGATTGAGCAAGTATCTGAGTTGTAGGGCGTTTGACAAAACATGAAGGACAAGCGGTGTACTTAATTAATCCCAAGATGTGTAATTGTAGAAAAGACTTGTTTTGTAACCAATTGAGGCAGGAAAGGTTCAGTGGCAGTCTGTTTCGCGGTAGGCTAAGACAGGTCGAGAGGGTTGAACTTGAACCCTGGGAAAAAATGAGCCATCATGTCCCGATTAGGTATACATCATGACCATCGCTTCCAAAGACCACATTTTCCCAATGTCGGTCGATATCTTCAACAAGCTACCCAGAACCCCTTGCGCTCCGAAAGGACGAGTTCCAATGTTTGGCATTTTGATCTCCGATACGTGCAACTCCAGCCGCCGAGCCATCTGCTTTTTCTACACTTCAGCCAGACAGCTCTTTCACTCACTCAGAATTGTTGCCACTCGCGGCAGGAAAGGCTAGTTCTCAAAACATTGGACTCTCTTTCTTCCCAGAAACCGCGAAGGAGGCCGCTGTAGAAATCGCTAAAGCTTTGATTCACGCATTCGTGGATAACATGGGTTTGGCAAAGTCACAAAGAAATCCTCCTCCGGCGTACGCCCCTTGGTCGTTGACTACAGATGACCAGAATCTGGCAAAGGAAGTTGGAGCTGAGCTCAAGCGACTGGGGGTTAGAGTACCCGCGTTGTTGAATGTCAAGTTTGTGGCGGGGATAATGACGATGAGAGCGCAAGAACGCTTCGAGGAGGTGTTCAAATCGATGAAGGCAACACAGGGATTTTTCAATGCGGCTTTGATCGCGCCCAGCATGATTGGCTTCACCAAATGGAAGGGGGCACCCTGGGTAGAACAGGCATCAGACCTCACTAACGCCGCGCTTGCCTATGTCACATCAAAGACTCAATAATGCCCGTCCAATCTCACCCACAGACGACACATCAAAGACTGTTGGCAGGGAAGTTAAATTGACGTTCAATATGCTCCAAATTCGACATACGGCAGCCGTACTTGCTGACGCAGAGGCCGGGGACCCGCAAGCTTGTCTGGAATATAGTCTTAGGTGCGAACTCGATTTCCAAGATCTTTCGATGACTCATTAAGGTTAATATACCAGACTTCAATTTGGAATCGAGTGCACTGGGAGCCGTTCGCTGGTCCGGCACCATCTCATCAAGGTTGTTCTGAACGAGCATGCGGATGATGCTATGAAGAGCATAGCCCACAGTCTTTTGATCGACTGGTCAGTGCTTCGGTCGGATTTATGCTAGTGCTGACGAATGGACAAGGTATTGGAAGGCCTTTGGCTCCGCCCCACTACCCGCTCGCTATCTGCATGCCGCGGCACACATCGCCGATGAATCCGTTCCTCTGGCATCCGGTGTTGCAAGCCCGGTTGTTCTCTATTGGGCTCACTATGGCCTCGAGCGATACACAGAGAAGTCGCCAGAACTGCGGGTGCAATATGCACATGTTTGGCGGGCGAACAAAAAGCGAGGGATGGAAGTGGCAAAGGCTGAGAATGAAGCGAAGGTGAAGAGGATGAAGCAGCCCAACCGTTATGTGTGCGCCAATTTTGACTGCCCCGTTTCTACGGACACCGGAGATATGCTTCGCCAATGTACATTCGGTTTTGGTATGCATGCATGTCCTCCACCTGATTGCTTTTACAGGTTCTGGTAAATGTGATCACGACAAGAAACCAAGCTACTGCAGCAAGGACTGTCGTAGGGATCCGATCAATCTACATTTTTCACCCCCCATTCTAACGAAGGCCCTGTTCATAGAACGAGCGGTAGGTTTTCTGAGTTATGCAGAAGCATAACCCACATTATTTCTTGTTCGGTACCCCGACAGGATTGGAAAAATCACAAGCCCTTTTGTAAAGCAGGAGCACTGTGCAGTGTGATCGAGAAGCCAGAGGTCAAAGCGAAGGGGAAAGGTAATTCAGGTGGTGCATTTGAAATTCCAATCCAAAACCCAGACGGCACAACTACGCTGGTATTCTCTTCCGCGATGACCCCACAGATGCTGAAGGAAATGAAGGCCGTGGTAGAGGCGGAGCCGTCGCGTCTTTCTGGGCCGACATTTGGAGGAGAAATAGTGAAGTTTGATCTCGGAGAAGACTCAGACTCCGATGCTGAAGTGGACTAGGGTTATACTGTAGCTGCCACCTGTTGCAAAAGTACATTTTAATCTTCGTCGTAGAGTAAGGAAAAATTTAGGGTTTTGCTTGATGCAGCATTGCAGCCGCGTACTAGTAGTCTCTTCGTTCGCGGCAATACGAGAGATCTGAGACAGTGTAGTAGAAGCCGTCGCGTCTTGCGCCTGGAGAGATGGTCTTGATGAAAATCAACCTTGCGCAGTATCGGCAGCACCTCTAGCCTAGAGTTGGCTTGCGCCGTGGGCCCGTGCGGCCCACACGGTACCTACGACCAAGGTGCGGCCCGCAAAACGTGGGCACAATTTGTCAGTCGCAAGCTGCACGTGACTGAAGACAAACTTGAAAACTCTCTTGTTCGCCTCGTCTGACTTGAAGCCAACTTGAAGCTTGATATTGCTCAGAATCTACGCCATTTGGGCGTCAAAGACCAGAAGAGAGCATTTCCAGCCTCGCATCGTCATAGATGCACGAAAATTCTGAGCGCCAACCTCCGACGGATCGTCGCACTGCCAGCCGACGGCTGTCGAATGAACCTGAAAATCCAATGAAAATCGCAGTGAAAGCCGCAGCAAATGATTGGCGAAGGAGTGATCGAAAACAGCTTTATTTTTGGATTCGTTCAAAGACGCGATGTACATAAATCGCCAGAAATCACCCCAGGAATACGCGCCAGTTCCACACTCACGATGATCACTGTTGTATCTATGCCGCAACCAACTTACCCGTCCACTGGACAACACGTCAACCATGGCACATATCCTCCAAGCGACGCGTCTAATCAGGATGCCATGTCCGGAACCAAGCCTTCTGGGCTCGTTTCCCGGGATATTTCACGCACACCCAGTCCAACCCCCAGTGAAATGGATATTTTGAATGGGGTGAAGCGGAAAAGAACCTGGAAAGAGATGATCCGTGAGCCTTTGTCGTTTCTTCTGGTCTCCTTCTCAGAAAAAAAAGAAATTAGGGACCTATCTGGCTATCGCCATTATTGTCGTAATCATCGTCCTCGTTGAGGTGTATCATGATAAGATTATTGAAGCATTAGTGAGCTTTTCACCTTGCCGAGGATAGTCTGTGCTAAAATCAGAATATTCAGACGCCAGTAACCACTTGGCTGCATGGGTGAGAGCTTTCACCTTGGCGAGGCTGACCTGTATTAAAAACTAGATTTTCAGAACGCCTGCTGGGTGGCTAATACCGATCGTTGTCCTGATTGCTCTTTCCTTTCCTCCAGTAAGCATTTTTCATCCTGTTCTTTTTGGGGGCTTACCCCCCCTCTTTCAGCTGTTCGGCCATGAAATTGGTGAGCTTTTCACCTTGCCGAAGATAGTCTGTATTAAAATCAGATAAATAGTGGCCATGCTATGTGGCGTAGTATGGGGACTCGGTCCTGGCTTTGGCATCGTTGCTGGTCTGTATCTCTCTCCTACATTCTATATATTTCTACTCACCGCCGATATATTCAGCCGGCACGATTCTTGGCGAAATCTGCACTTATTAGTAAGTCCCCAGTATCGTTGAATCTCTCTGCCCAACTGAGATGTACAGCTGTTTCAAATTCTGCTGCGGTGCTCGCGGCAAGAAATTAGAGCTCTCGAGCATGCCCTATGGGTCACTGGCGCACGTTGTACGAGAGGGCGGCCTTGTGATCGCGATAATCGTACGGTATAGCTCGCTCCCAGCACATTGTGCGTTATGTCCAGTGCAAATAATCAACCACTGACCTGACGGATATAGTCACGACCGCCGTCTTCGCAACATGTGGGATGCCTTTCTGGATATTCTTGGTTGCTGCCGTCGTATCCCTGCCGAAACAGCTGGTCGTCGTTTACATCGGCGTCGCTTTTAATAGTAGTAAGTTCTCCCTGCTGGTTATCTGCATTGATTGCTGACCTCGTACAGGCGACTCCACCAGTAACAAAGTCCAAAAGATTGTTATAGCTGTTACGGTCGTTATCACAGTCATTGCAATGGTCTACATACGACAGTTATCGATCAAGGCGCGGCCTCAGGTCGTCTATGCTCGGAGAAAAGCGCGTCAGGCGCAGCTTCAGACCGTGGTTTAGAAAGGACACTCATACATTATCTGTAAAGAATCCCACTAGATATCCTGTAAAATAATCAAAGGGCCATTGGGCTAATGAGGAGCTGGGCCAAGTTGTTCTGTTGGGGGATCTCAAGGAAATGGTATACGAGTCGAGCTCCTCCTTATATCAGTTTTCTTGTTTTATCTTTAGCGTCCAACAGATGGTCTCAGCGGAGTCCCCGTTGGACTTGCGTTGGGACGATCCGACGGCGGGCGTTGCGATCAACCTCGGTCTACTTCGGGTTTCTGTTACCCGCGCAGAGCAGGTCAAAAGTGGCAGATGCAGATTGTTATGTATACCAACCAGTCCTCCGGCGACATGAAGGTAAGTAAGCAATCCGTCATAACATTCATTATGCAAGTGAAAAAGATCATATACAGGAGTCAGTAATGCTATGTTACGTTGAGTGTATGTACTGGGAGGTGCGCAGGCAACACATGTCCAAAACGCAATAAATTTAACATGAGGAGGTATCTCCAACCGACTACCGCCGCACATCCGTTCGGTAGCTCGGTGGCGGGGGTGACAAAGTACGGTTCGTGGGCGGGATGTGCGACTCCTCCGACTCCGACTCGTATGCGGTGTGGTACGATGCGTTAGTCGGTTCAGCACCGTGCCCCGCAGCATGCGGTGGGTCCTCAAACGGTGATCTCGGCTCGTACGCCGCATATTGCGCCTGCCTCGGCGTCCCCGGCTCATGCGGTTGGGGCTGCTGGTACTGCTGTGGTGGCGAACGGTACTGTTGTGGTGGTGACTGGTATTGTTGTGGGGGTGACGGGTACTGTTGTGGGGGTGACTGGAACCGCTGCGGGGGCGATTGATGGTATTGTTGCAGTGGCGACTGCTGTCGTTCACGCATCTGCGTGTCCCACCCAACCTCGTCCGACGTCTCCTGCCGCACGACGGCCGTATTTCGCCCATGCGCGTGCACCTCGGCGTTGCCGGGCTCGACGTACGCACCCTGCTGGATTTCCGCGCGGCCAGAGCGCTGCGGTTGCGGTGCGTACATGACCTGCGGCGTCGGCCCGGGTGTGTATCCCACAGCGCGCCCTTGTGCGTCCCACTCCTGATGCTGCTGGTTCGGTCGCCCGCGCTGTTGATCGGCGTACTGACGCTGCTGGGCAGCCCACTCGGCCTGCTGGCGCTGCTTTTGCTGCTGCTCGTAGTCGTACCGCGGGTGGATGTTTGCATTCGCGGTCAGGGGAATATCAGAGTGACTTGACCGCGGGTTGTAGCCACCACCGACGGAAGAGTCGCTGTCGTTAGGGTTTGCGTAGATGTCGACGCGCGATTGCTTGACCTGACGCGCCTTGCGACGCTCGTAGATCACTTCCGGTTTTAAGAGCGCCATCTGGCGAAAGATGTACCACATCGCGAGCACCGTGACGAGGAAGGTCACCGCGAGGACAACATCACTGATGATACGGCTCTTGGAATCGGTGACACCCTGTTTGGATTGTTCGAGGATGACACCGAGATAGACAGTGATGAGCTGCTTTGGGAGCGAAAGGATGGCAGCGATGGAGAAGACAAAAATGCCCATACCGCATGTTGAGAAGACGGCGGTAGTAACTAGAAACTGGGTGAGAATGATTTAATAAGTATGCGCACGGATTTACAATGTCCGGGAATAGCACTAAACCGCGCAATCAGTGCGATCTTGAAGCCACCCTGGCGCACGCATTTCGCGAGGCAGGCGTACGGAATCTGTGTTCGCTCCATTTTCTCGCCCCGCGCACGGCAGCAGTACTTGAAGGCATAAAAGTTGCCGACTTCACCAATGAAGGTGCCGGCCGACACGATAGCAAAGCCAATCCAGAGACCCCAGACGAGGCCACAGAGGACGGCGACGATCTCGTGGCCGAATAGCTGGAAAGCTGTGAATGCACAGCTAGCAAGAAGAGCGGCGTTTACTTACCGGAGGGAAAGATATGACAAAGAGGACGCCGATGGGGACCAGCCAGCCGAATTTTAAACTGTAAAGAAATGTTGTCAGCTACCTTTTATGACTTTCCTTTACCGCTACATTGGGAGTTGAACAGAAATTGTGGTGACATGGGGTCTCCGTGATGATTTCAGGAATCCTCCCAATGAAAGACACGCCTGGTAGACCCTCGCATATCACCAGCAATGGTTCACGAGACTGGGAACTACTATCCACGAGAGAGGAAAATGTACGCACTCGTGCAGCCATTTGGTTACCTGCAAAATTCAAAATTGTCAGCGTCCGTCCCAGAGCTCTGAGAAAGAGAAAGCGACCGGAGTGAGCCAATCAACAATCGTCTCGTGGTAGATCGTTACTAGCGCAGTAAGAACGAGGATGACGGTGAGGATAATGTAGTAGCTGAGCCATTCCCGCCGGATCCAAAAGCGCCAATTCAAAACCTGTTTCCAGGTAAACAAGCCTTCCTTGAGGGCCTTGGCCTCACTGGGGGTTGGGCTGGGGGTGCGAGAGATATTGCGGATGTCGTCTGGAGCTTGGCCCTTGGCGGTCGAATTGAAAGTCGATACTGATGAGGGATTGAAAGCGCCGTTAGGAGGGTACGAGCTCATCCCGTAGTCGTTATTGGGTGGCGGCCGTGGGGCACCATAGGCCGGATAGGGCATTGCCATTGGGTGAGGGAGGGTTGTTGGGTATCGCTGGTGGGTATAAGAGAAGAAGAAGGTATGGCAACCAACGCCAAGACACTGCTCTGCACCGCGTTTGTCTTTCTCACGCCTCATTTGTGGAGACAACTCCCGTTTGCCGTGAAACTGATATTATATTGGCGTATATACGGTATGGTTAATTATACGGGGAAGACGGAGGCAGAGGAACACGGAGCGGAACTGCCAAAGTCGACCTTGACTTACGGCGCGCAGCGCATTGAAACTGGTGTCTCAACTAAATCCAGCTGAATCCCTCAACAATGTTGAAGCCATCAATGCGGCTGAGCGCTTCGTTCAACTCCCGTGGGGGGCCACGTCGTGATGAGCTTGGCGGTCAATATATTCTTGCACCCGAGCGTGGGCGAGAGGTGGAAGAGAAGGGGTCCCAGGAGCTTGAAGCTTGTCCTTACGCACTTCAGTTCATGGGTTCGTCGGCACAGTTTCTGTAAGAAGGAACCCCGCCTCAGAGGGAGCTTTCTTCGACGGAGACCTGCTCGGTCTCCTCGAGTGGGATTTGCTCGGTCTTCTCGGACGAGGCTTCTTCGGTTTCTTCGAGAGAGGGTTGCTCAACGTCTTCCAGAGCGGGTGTCTCGATCTCATCGAGAGAGATCTCGACTTGGGGCATATCTACTGAGCAGCACATCTACTGAGCAAAAACCCTTTCGCCAACTCGGATACTTACGGAGATAATCAACTTGAGGTTTTCATAATGGTGGAGCACAACATACCTTTTCCTGCGTACGTTCCGTAACCCATTTAGGTAACTCCATGCCCTCTGGCAGCGGTGAAAGGTACGCCCAGTTGGTACCCTCCATTACTGCAACGTCTGGAGACTCCTCCCAGCTTCGATGGTCGCCGGCGGCGTTGTGAACGCTGTTCAATGAGTCTGTTGACCAAACATCGGCAAGGCAAAGAGTGCACGAACGCTAGCTGCAAAAAGTGAAGCCGTATCTCAGCTATGACAGTTTCTACGTGCCGTTGCCCTGCGGCTGCCCAGAGTAGTTGTGGTGTTGCAGCGGCGGTGGCGCGCTCTGCTGGTACAACCTCGGCGCGGGTCCGTACACACCCTGCTGACGGTGTCGCGGTTGCTCATACGCACCCTGCTGAACACCGAGCTGGAACAGCGCCAGCCCGAGCGCGTACATGTACAACCCCGGCCCAAACTCGAGCATGCTCTGCAGATGCACCCTCAACCCACGAACTAAAAGTAAGACAAATCATTTTAGCGATATGTCCCCATCCAAAACACCACACCGACCTGTTTGAATGCCGCGAGGCATTGGAAGACAACTCCTCTGTTCTCTAGAGGAACCATTCCCTCCCTGAGGTAGAGCTTCAAGTCGAGGACGGGAGAAACGAATTGCTGACAATAGTGGCATTCTGAGGAAACTGGGCTCTTGCGATAGCAGTGACCGGCTCAGATGTAATGGGAATCTTGTAAAACGTAGGGGCAGTTCCGTACATGACGATGCCCACGAAGACCTCACTTGTCAGTGGGGGCAATCCAGCAGCCGTGCGTTGTCTGTTGTTCGCATAGTAGGCGGCGATCGCCGCTGCAATGAACTGAGGCTCCGCGTCGTCCAACGACAAGTGACCCTAATATTGGCGTTTGGGAATTTATTTTCCTCCAGTATTTGGGCAAACACTTTGTCCTGTTGCACCAGTAAGAGGTAATCACCACCATCCATTATAACGACATCGGGTTTCGCTTCGACCTTCTTCCCGCACATCATGAAACCGATCTCCAGGCGTTGATGTACCACACGCTCAGGCTCGTCGTAGTCCAACAGTCCGAGAAGAAAGGCGGCAAAGTCATCCACGGCGCTTTCTGTTGGTGGACCAGATGGAAATTTCGCTGGTGGCGTCCTCGAGATACCTGGAAAAGAGCCGATTTTCCTTGGAGATCGCCTGGGCGGGACGTTTGAGGTTGTTTAACAGGATGGGGTCCACTGTTGCAGCAGGTAACTGGGTTCCAAAGAAAGAGGTGGGACTGAGAGGGGAAATGGTGATATTGAGCGCATGCAACTCGTTGTCTGTCCAGTCACTGCCAGATTTCGCGGACAGGATAATTTGCGACATGGGGGGCAAGTTTGAAGCTAAACGCGGTTAACCGGGTTGATCCGATATCTTCTTCCTTCGACCTCCACCACCGTGTTCGGCGTTTGCGACAGTACTCTATTGCCTTGGGCGTGTACACCGACGACTGGACTCCGACTTCGTCTTCGCTGACTTGGAGTGTTGATCTCGGGCCTAATTTAACGTTCTCCCCAACTTTTAGTACAGATTTGTTCTTCCTTTCGCCGCTCAAGTTCTCAAACTCACCTCGCTCCGCGCGATAAATCCACCGGCCCGGCGCTGCTGTAGCAATGAATGAACCCGGTTCAAATTCTGCACAATAAATGAACGCGTTTGAACGCTACAACTACATGTAACGCGGCTTCACTCTGCACAATAAATGAACCACGCTTGAAAGCTTGAACGCTGACGAAAATGGGCCCTCTGCGCAAATGCATTCTCGGGATTCGCGCTTTCCTTGTCTTGGTCTTTGTTCTGTACTATGCACGTCTGTAACCAACAAATCGCAAAGTTGATAATGCCTCGGCCCTCCATGCGTTAGTCGTATAGATTCAAACTTCAAGTGCATTCGGAATCGTGTGTGGATGTCGATTCTTTCACGCAGTCGCCATCGTCGTCCGAGTCTAATCCAACCTAACACAAGCGTCGACTTGCATAAATTATCGGCAGTCATTCACAGTCGTTCCGTTCGATAAAGCCTAGAGACGGTACTCAGGAGTCGTCACCGCGTCCGTCGTCCGATCTTCTGTTCGAGACATAACGACACCACTTGACGCGACGCGACTCATTTAAATTATTCGATCCGATCCCGAAGATCGAGTACTGTAGTCGCGTCCGTCTCACCCGTCCTTGAAACGGTCAACTTCTGACCTCAATGATATCATCATTCTTTCGCGTCCGAGAATAAAAATAAATTAGTGCGGTCGTGTGAGTCGCGAACGGGAATCGTGAAAATAGGTAACGGGCGTTGTAAACGACAAGGAGAGTGAAAGGAGAAGAACATAAAGAGCACAAGCAAAACGAGATGCAAGGAGGAGACGGAATAAGTAGCCAATTAGCGCGCATGGATTTCAAGGCGGCGCTTCTTCCATCGTGATTATTTGCTCACTTTCTCACAACCTATCCAACACGCAAGTTTATCTATCCTTAGATTTGAGACAGGAACCTACAGCCCCCTTCGAGATTCAGTATATTTGCTACGGGTTACGGTTACACGCGGCGCGACGACGACAACAGAGATGCGGCAGAGAGATGTGTATGTAGGGGGGTACAGGGTCGTCTCCACCGGGGGACACGGGGAGGTCGGGGTGCGGGATGCGTAAATACGCGAGGAAAGTGTGTGTGTGTGTGTGTTCGGGGTGTGGACGAGAAGGTGCGGGGGTGGGAGACCGCACTGGGTGGGGTACGGAGGCGGGCGGAGAGAATGACAACAACATGACCAGGACCGGACGTGATAATATATAAAAACCTAGGAGTAACAAGTGTCAAGACATAGGAAAAAAACTGGAGAAAACACACGCACGAGATATTAAAGAGAAGCAGGAACTGCGCGTTTAAGAGGACCCCTTGGGGGCCTCCTTGACGGAGATGGCCTGCTCCTCGCCCATGGCGGAGACGATGGTGACGAGGAGGTCACCGCCGTTCTCGAAGCCATCCTCGATCTGCTTTCCGAGTTCGCCCTCGGGGATCTTGACGTCGTCCTTGGCGGTGCCGTCCTGGGTCATAAGGTTGAGGAAGCCGTCGTCGACGTTGACCTGCGCGTGACTCAAGTTGGAGAAAAGTGCGAGCAGGGGAGAGAACCGGTACGCACGAGCTGGTACTCGTTACGGGTGACGTTGGGGACGTCCATGTTGTGGGTGGAGGGAGAGATATCTTCCATCTTTTTGCCGGTGAAGATCTGGGGTCGATGTAAGTAAACGGAAGACGGCGAAAAAAAAGAGAGAGAAAAGGACACCAACATCAATGGCAACGAGATGGACCTTGGCGTGGCCGTGCTTGCCGGTCTTGGAGGTGGACATGTCGACGATCTTGCAGGGACGGCCTGAAAAAAACGGGAGATCGATGGGATCGCGGTGAATCGACTTGGAAAAAAGAGCAGAGGGAATGGCGGACCCTTGATAACGACGTGACCGTTCTTGCGGAGGGCAGAGCACTGCATGGGGAAGGTCAAGGACGCCCCGGCGCTCGCCTGGTCGAAGGTCTGGTTGTGGGATTCATCGTCGGACATGGCTGCCTGGGTGGGTGTCAAAACGAGAGTATTATGTAGTGCAGTAGACTCACAGTAGTTGTCGGGGGTAGTACTTTTGTTCGGAGGGAGTCGTCGAGGCCGATCTAGGGATGAGGAAGAGGGAAAGCAAGGGAAGGAGGAGAGCGAAAAATTGGGCACGTGGCGGAGTTGCAAGCGGAGATTCAATTCGGAACCCATCTCACCACAATGCCCGACCACGACTTGCGCAAATCCACCTCAACACGCTCCCTGCGCGACGCGTCCTCCGATAACCCGACCTGCGCAAGATGCAACAAGCCGGTATATCTTGCGGACCAGGTGGGCTTGCTGTGTTACTGCGCTCCAACTTCAATTAATCAACGACTACATGATTACATCCTCCCTTCCTCACTCTCTCTTCTCACACGGCGCTAATACCCTAGGTGCAAGCCGTACACAAGATTTACCACAAGACGTGCCTGCGCAAGAATGGGAGGTCGATGGCGATGGCCATGGAAATGCAGTCCAATGAGGAATAAAAGTCGCGCTCAATCGACGAACGTTCAATGAACATCACGGTGAAAGGAGAGTTAAATTCGGGACAAAATTGGGGTTTGTGAGGGGATCGACTCTGTAAATGCAGGACGGCCGGTATTCCCCGAGCGACTTGCGTTCCCTTGGGACGCGGTGCGAACAGAGCGGGGGCGTGGGTGCGAATGGGAGTGGGGGGTCATGCATTATTCTAACAGCTTCAGCAATTGCGGTTTCGCCGTCAGTAATAGCACTTCCGCGCCACAAGCGGACAAGTCGCTGAGGCGCAGGCTTGATGCCTGAGCGCGATGGGATGGTCATCCGTGGCGACATATCATCTCATACCGTTAGGATCACTACCGAAGTCATGTATTCGCGCAATAACAACTGGCGGCGCACGGTATCGCGTTTGGTTATCCGGAGTTGTTGACCGTGATGAGCTTACCGCCGCTGACGCAAACCTACTCGTTCGCGAAACGCATGCAAGGTTGGTCATCGCATTATTATTTGGAATGTATTGCCGATTCTGCTCCCTCTCCCCAACCTCAACTTCAAAATCAATTCAATGAACCATCAATTCAACAACAGACTGACTTCACACTTCACACTCCTCCTTCCCAACTCCGTTTCCCTCCCCTGCAAGTGCACCGATTCAACACCCTAATAACTAAATAACTAACCACATACCCCGCACAGACGAAAGCAGTCAACAAGACCTACCACAAGACGTGTCTGCGCTGCACCGCATTGCTGCCGCCCGTCACGAGCAAGGCCGACCCAAAGGAGTGTGGGGCGCTGTTGGATTCGCGAACGTTGAGGTTAGTCTTGCGTTTTGAGTCTTTGAAGGAGGCGAGGGAGGGAGGGAGGGCGAAGGAGGGAAGGAGGCAGGGAAGCAACGGGGAGGAGATGCGGAACAACGAGAACGCAATTGAGACAAACACTGACGCACATACATGCAGGGACCACGATGGCGAGCCAATGTGCGCGCAATGCCATAGGCGAATGCATGGTGCTGCGGGGCTGGCGCGGTAGGTGTCCGCGCGTGTTGTCTCGCACACATTCTATCCCTCACACCGACTCGTGCGCGTCGTTGCGCTGGTGACGCGTATGGAGAGCGGGTAGGGTGGAGTGCGAGGGGCGAATCGAGGCCGTGGAGGCTTGGGTTACTTGATTCCTTGCGCGGTGTAGTATTCAGCACTGACACAGACACTAATGTTGTAGGTTAGGTAGATATGTTTATGTAGTAATGTATGATGAATGTACGACAATGTACTTGCGAAGGACTGGGCAATTCGAAACTGCCGGGCGACTACCGACACACAATGCGATCGACATTTGACCACATTTGGACGTATTCGGACCTTCTTCAGGACTCACCCAGCGATCAACTCTTTCAAGGTCTTTCAGTGACTATCTAGGGAGCATATGTGTACAACAACGGAACTACATGACCAGCTTCTGCTCTTTTCGTTTCTATCCTTCTTTCCAGCAAGGCTGTAGCGGCGCGCCTAGTACCCGTCCTTCTTGGCGGCAAAGACGAGCAAGTCGCACACGCGGCGCGAGTAACCCCCTGAAAATTCGGGTTAGATTTTTGGCATTAGGGAAAGGCGAATACTCGCATTCGTTGTCGTACCAACTAATAAGCTTGACAAAGTTGGAGTTGAGCTGGATGCCCGCGGACGCGTCGAAGATCGAGGAGGCGGTGTGGCCGATGAAGTCGGTGGAGACGAGGGCGTCCTCGGTGTACTCGACGATGCCCTTGTACTCTCCCTCAGAGGCGGCCTTGACGGCAGCCTTGATCTCATCGTAAGTCGCGCTCTTCTCGATGCGGACGACGAGGTCGACGACGGAGACATCGAGCGTGGGCACGCGGAACGAGAGACCGCTGGAGGAACGTTAGCCATTTCAAGGAAGGAGAACGCGCGAAGACGCACGTCAGCTTGCCGTTGAGCGACGGGATGACCTTGCCGACGGCCTTGGCGGCACCGGTGGAGGAGGGGATGATGTTGTTGTTGACGCTGCGTCCACCGCGCCAGTCCTTGTTCGAGGGCCCATCGACGGTCTTCTGGGTCGCGGTGGTGGCGTGGATGGTGCTCATGAGCCCCTCGACGATGCCAAACTTGTCGTGGATGATCTTGGCCAGAGGCGCGAGGCAGTTGGTTGTGCACGACGCGTTCGAGATCTATACGTGATCTAGCCTCCATAAAGCAAAAGGAAGATATGGCAACGCACGACAGTGTGCTTGGACTCGCGCTCATCGGTGATCACAAGCAGCTGCCGCCCGTTATCACGAGTCGCGAGGCACAGGCTCTCGGGCTCGGCCGCAGTCTCTTCGAGCGTCTCACCGAGGAAGGAGGTACGTACCGTACGAGGTTTCTTTTTCGCATTCCCTCTCTCAATGCACTGAGACGCTCGCCCGTCGTCCCGATCATCATGCTGGACACCCAGTACCGCATGCATCCCAGCATCTCGCTCTTCCCTTCGAGCGAGTTCTACAACTCTCGTTGCACGACGGGACAGCCGACGCGGTCGGGCACGTTGTGCCGCGCCTCACGCCGCCTGCGTCCGCGCACCTCAAAGCGGACGAGCACGGAAACCGCTCGGCAGTGATTTTACTGGACCACGTAGGTGGCGAGGCGCTCAAGGACAAGAGCCGCGTCAACTAGAACGAAGCCGCGATCGTCATTGGCGTTGTAGAGGACCTGCTGCTTAATAATTCATATAGGCAGCAGCCTGCTTCTCGGAGAAGCTGCCTATAAATTATTTCTACCTTTATAATGATTCTGTGTACCGATAGGGATAATGGCATGTACAACCGTCCACTTTTACATTATTGGTGTGATGTTGCATATTTCAGAATCCAATATTGAATCTGTGCGCTAAAGGATTCATATACGCGACGCGACGCGTTGCGTTTACGCGACTTTCGGCTAATCGCAATCTAATCGATGGTCCGTTATGTAATGTATCCCGATCAGTCTGAGGACGACACGGATTGGACGGACGCTGAGAGGAAAATCGTCAAGTCTGGACAAGGATCTCGAACGGCCGCTGCTCAGTCAGCCACACCGGAAAGGCACCGCATTCAAGTAAGCTGGTGATGTATTAATAAATGTGCTTGACGCGGTGTTCGTGGTGGAATCATCTGGAATCATTCGTTTTTGAAGGATACGCGTTGAACTTGTGCTAGGTGCGCATCACCGCATGGCATCGCGCTTGCTGAAAGAAAGATTAGATATGTTTGGGGAGACCGACTTCATCCCCAAAAATGTGAAGTTGCAGCTTGAGCCTCGTTATTTGGATTCTTTTCATGGAGGAGAACGTCCGATACGAAGTCGGCATATGATTCTTGACTCGGCCAGAGGTCCAGAGTCGAAGTGGCCGCGATAGAACAGACAGATTTGGAAGCGACCGTGCGTATAAAAAGCCGGAACAAACACCGAGTCACTGGTAGTCACGAACAAACTTCTCTCTCAACCAACACCACCACATTTTTTACTCACAATGGTAAGCTCAATCTTCCTCGGTGCCATATTTTTCCGAATCCCTCTGTCGCAAAGGTCAAAGTCGGAATTAACGGGTACTTTTTTCCCTTCCATTTCGCACCAACAAGTATGCTAATCAGATCTGTGGTTTTTCAGTTTTGGTGAGCAACCACACTTGAATTTAAGGTGTGCATCCACTGACTGTAGAGGCCAGGTCGTATCGGCCGTATCGTGTTCCGTAATGCCCTCGAGAACCCCGACATCGAGGTCGTCGCTGTCAACGAGTAAGTGTTGTTTTTATTCCATTCTGAGCCTGCTCTGAAGCCACTCGACAGCCCTTTCATCGACCTTGAGTACATGGTAGGCGGCCATAGCTTCTACCTCTCTCCGTTGGCCTAATTTTCAAATTTCTCCCAGGTCTACATGTTCAAGTACGACTCCGTCCATGGCCGTTTCAAGGGTACCGTCGCGGCCAAGGACGGCAAGCTCATCATCAACGGCAAGCCCGTCACCGTTTTCGGTGAACGGGATCCTGCTGCTATCCCCTGGGGACAGGAGGGTGCCACCTACATTGTCGAGTCTACCGTACGCCTTCGTCATGATGTTCCCTGATGCCACTGATGATGATTTCTCCAGGGTGTTTTCACCACCATCGACAAGTAAGCTCATTCGCATATCCGTAACGAGTCTTTTCTAACTAGATTTCTTACCAGGGCCTCTGCCCACTTGAAAGGCGGTGCCAAGAAGGTCATTATCTCCGCACCCTCCGCCGATGCGCCGATGTTCGTATGCGGCGTTAACCTGGACTCTTATGACTCCAAGTACACTGTCGTGCGTTGCCATATCTTCCTTTAGCTTCATGGAGGCTAGATCGCGCATAGATCTCGAACGCGTCGTGCACAACCAACTGCCTCGCGCCTCTGGCCAAGATCATCCACGACAAGTTCGGCATTGTCGAGGGGCTCATGAGCACCATCCACGCCACCACCGCGACCCAGAAGACCGTCGACGGGCCCTCGAACAAGGACTGGCGCGGTGGACGCAGCGTCAACAACAACATCATCCCCTCCTCCACCGGTGCCGCCAAGGCCGTCGGCAAGGTCATCCCGTCGCTCAACGGCAAGCTGACGTGCGTCTTCGCGCGTTCTCCTTCCTTGAAATGGCTAACGTTCCTCCAGCGGTCTCTCGTTCCGCGTGCCCACGCTCGATGTCTCCGTCGTCGACCTCGTCGTCCGCATCGAGAAGAGCGCGACTTACGATGAGATCAAGGCTGCCGTCAAGGCCGCCTCTGAGGGCGAGTACAAGGGCATCGTCGAGTACACCGAGGACGCCCTCGTCTCCACCGACTTCATCGGCCACACCGCCTCGTCGATCTTCGACGCGTCCGCGGGCATCCAGCTCAACTCCAACTTCGTCAAGCTTATTAGTTGGTATGATAACGAATGCGAGGGATTCACCTTTCCCTAATGCCAAAAATCCTAACCCGAATTTTCAGGGGGTTACTCGCGCCGCGTGTGCGACTTGCTCGTCTTTGCCGCCAAGAAGGACGGGTACTAGGCGCGCCGCTACAGCCTTGCTGGAAAGAAGGATAGAAACGAAAAGAGCAGAAGCTGGTCATGTAGTTCCGTTGTTGTACACATATGCTCCCTAGATAGTCACTGAAAGACCTTGAAAGAGTTGATCGCTGGGTGAGTCGTAAAGAAGGTTCGACGTCCGAATGTGGCAAATGTTGATCGCATTGTGTCTCAGTATCGGTGGTCGCCCTGCAGTTTCGAATTGCCCAGTCCTTCGCAAGTACATTGTCGTACATTCATCATACATTACTACATAAACATATCTACCTAACCTACAACATTAGTGTCTGTGTCAGTGCTGAATACTACACCGCGTAAGGAATCAAGTAACCCAAGCCTCCACGGCCTCGCTTCGCCCTAGCACTCCACCCTACCCGCTCTCCATACGCGTCGCCAGTGCAACGACGCGCACGAGTCGGTGTGAGGAATAGAATGTGTGCGAGACAACACGCGCGGACACCTACCGCGCCAGCCCCGCAGCACCATGCATTCGCCTATGGCATTGCGCGCACATTGGCTCGCCATCGTGGTCCCTGCATGTATGTGCGTCAGTGTTTGTCTCAATTGCGTTCTCGTTGTTCCGCATCTCCTCCCCGTTGCTTCCCTGCCTCCTTCCCTCCTTCGCCCTCCCTCCCTCCCTCGCCTCCTTCAAAGACTCAAAAACGCAAGACTAACCTCAACGTTCGCGAATCCAACAGCGCCCCACACTCCTTTGGGTCGGCCTTGCTCGTGACGGGCGGCAGCAATGCGGTGCAGCGCAGACACGTCTTGTGGTAGGTCTTGTTGACTGCTTTCGTCTGTGCGGGGTATGTGGTTAGTTATTTAGTTATTAGGGTGTTGAATCGGTGCACTTGAAGGGGAGGCAGACGGAGTTGGGAAGGAGTGAAGGAGCAGCAGAGCCCAGACGCGTGAAGCCGTAGAAGGAAATACAACTCAAACGCATCAGAAATACACCCACCTGCTCCGCAAAATACACCGTCTTATTACACCTCGCACACGTCGGATTATCGCCCCCATACCGGCGCGGACTTGGGCTCCCACCAGTAAGCGTACGTTGTATGGGTTTGGGCTCGGGTGTGCCATCACCCGTCATATGCCGCCTCTGCACCGCCGCCGCCGCGGCATACCGCTCCGCGATGGGTCTTTTCGCGCGCGAGGTATTCAGGTCCTCGGATGAGGGGGCAGAGCGCAGGGAGCGCATGCTGGAGGAGTTGCGCAGAGTAGGGTATCCGTCTGAACCAAGCGGGGTGCGTAAGTCGAAGCACACTTGCGCGTAAGTTAGATGGACGCACCAGTTTCGGGCGAGGCATTCGGGTCGCCAAAGGACGCGGGGTCAATGGGGGTGCCGCTGGCATCGAGAAGTAGCAGCGCGCCATCGGGACCGTAGCGGCGGAGGGGCGTCGCCGGAGACGGAGAGGGATTGTGGCTGTCGGTGCCGTTGGTGCTCTTCCGCGGCGGCGTGGCAGGGTTGCGGTTCGCGCCGATGTTATGCGTCCCAAAGAGCTTGGCGTGGCACGTCTTGCTGCGGGGGTTTGTTAGGGATATGTGGGGTATTCTGCGCAGGCGTACCAATATGGCTGTGTGGGGTCATTTAGCGCGCGGTTGATTAGCGGCGGGTAGCGCTTACCTCCTCGTCGTGCTCCAGCAGCCCAAACGAGTCGAGACGCTTCTTGCACGTCGTGCATGATAGACACGGCTATAGGCAACGTTGGACGCTGGTCAACTAATTGTGGCTGAATGCATACCTTGTGATAAAACTGCTAATTGTTAAGTAGAGCTGCTTCCACTGGATAAGTGAGTGCGCACCTTCCTGCCCGGGCCAAGAACCTGCTCGGCGGCGTACACGGCTTTGTCACAGCGTGGACAGATGGCGGAGCCTGCAAACGAGGCCATTATGGGAGAGATTGAGTTATGGATAGCATTCTATGGCAACGCGTTTGCAGCTGCCAAGGATTTCAATCTCCGCTTTTCAACTCCGCCGTGCGCCAAAGCCACCTCTCATACCGAGACCCATGGACGGAATTGACAAGGAATTGACCCAAGATATTATCTCGAGATATCAATCGATGGCGACAAACGTTCCTTCAAGCCAGTCTCTTGCCAGTCTCGCGCAAAATATCTCCATGCAATCTTCCCTAAGCCACAAACTCATATATTGCACCAAGCCATTGAAGCCAAACGCAAGCACCACAAGCACCGTAATTCGTGCTAGAAACACCCAACTTCACGGCACTGTCCCGCGTCCACGAATTTCATCCAGATTAACTATACCCTACACCAGAAATGAGCATCGCGTTGTTGAGGACAGAAGACATTGGTACTCACCGAATCCAAGGAGAGCAAAATTGATCCCATGGAACGGAAATTTATGGCTGGGGTAGGGTGTTGAGGTAGGATGCGCGTGTCGGAGTAGGATGCGCGTGTCGGAGTAGGATGCACGTGTCGGAGTAGGATGCGCGTGTCGGAGTAGGATGCACGTGTCGGAGTAGGATGCGCGTGTCGGAGTAGGATGTGCATGTCGGAGTAGAATGTTCTTGTGGGAGTATAGACTCGCGGGCCAGTCGACGTTCGCAGCGCTCACAGACAGAGACAGCAGAACAGCGGATTAATAATAAGGAATTACTAAGGATAGACCCAGAGATCAGGATATCAAAACAAAAATGATGCATGTGAAAAGAAAGGGTGAGCTTGCGAACGGACTGGGCCGCCTCGTCGCCTGTTTTGGTGACGGGGATTTTCCCCGCCATTTGAAGGGTGGGGACTTCAAAAAAAAACATTGAAATCTTCCAAAACTTAGCCCGGAATCAAAGTATTGTCCCATGGATAACTTTTGCTCCTCTATCTTTTACTTCCAAGCTCTTTTAAGACCTAAAAAAACACCACTTGAAGTCATTAAACCATCCAGAGTGAGGGGGTACACTGTGTGCACTGTATGAACTAAAAAAACGCGTCTTTCCCGCCTTAAAACACGTTGAAATTAACAAAACATCTAGGACGCGTCCAAATCCGGCCCAGAATGTGGCTATGCTGAGGCAGCTGATGGCGTCTGGATTTGGACGGCTGCCTCTATTCTCGTTAATTTCGACGCGTTTACCGTAGTAAGTACGCGTTTTCAACGTGTCAAGCACTGAATATAGTCTGTCTCCTCCTCCTGTGCGGCTCAACCGGGTAAATACAGCCTTTTCCCATCTAAAAAAAGGGTTTAAAGTAAACGATAGAGCTCAATAAGTTATCCATAGTAGAATATTTTGATTGAGGGGTAAATTTGGAGCATTTCAGCGTTTTTATTCTAAGTCCCCACCCTTCAAATGGCGGGGAAAATCTTCATCACCAAAACAGGCGACGAGGCGGCCCAGCCGGTATCCAGGATGTCTTATCCGAGCCTTGGCGAGTGATCCGTTTGTTCTTGTTTGACTGGATACCGGATGGGGACGAGCCTAGTGGGAGTATGATGTCGGAGTAGGGTGTCCGTATAGCGTACTTAGCATGTGCGTGTTGGAGCAGCTAGCATGTGCGCAACGGGTAGAAGGTGTGCGTGCGTGCCGGACTAGGATGTGCATGCGGGCATATGCATAGTCTACGGGAAGAGTCGTTAACACGCCGAAATTGCGAGAAACGGAGGAGCTTACTATAAGCACTGTAAACTATACTACCGTAGATCGAAGCACCGAATCCGGATTAGGATGGTAGTGGGAGTGTGCGCGCGCTGTGCATGTATAGCAGTGTACCTTGGGGAAAAAAGGTCATGAGTACAGGACGAACATCGGCAGTGGACGATGGGCATACCAAAATCATCCAACCTCATCGCATCTCTCAACCAGAATATTATATGCAAACAGATATCTGCACGAGCCATATCGTCAGCAAAGACTCGAAATTAGAACTAGATGCGCCTTACCAAAACTATAGATTCGACTTCAAACAGAAGTCGGAGGCACGATGGGCACCGCACGACCGCCAGGTGCCCAGTAAGCCGGAGGTGCAGTCCGCGGAACGAAGCGGTTGGTGCTGGTCGCTGCGCTGCGAGAACGAGGAGGCGCCCAGATGCTCGACGCCATGCCGCGGCCCTCGTTGACGCGAGTTGCTTGACGGGAGGTCGAAGGAGGGGGAACCACATTCGGCATCATCGCATTCTCAACGGCGGGAATGACCGGCGACGGCGCCCAGATACTGGCTTCCATTCCGGCTCTTCCAGCGTCCTCGTCGACCGGAGTTGCGACGTGTGCCTTCGGTTCGAAAACATCAGCGGACTTGTTGAGCGTCGCCTTGGGCAAGAAGGCGGGGGCGGAGCCATTGAGAGTCGCCCGTGCAGGAGGAGGGACGAACGCCGAAGCCGTGGGGTTGAAAGTGGGCTTGGAGTCGACCTTGATAGCGGGTTCGGTGGGCGCAGGGGCAGACGAGAGGACGGGCGACGACGGGGTGGAGGTAGGCAAAGGGATGGACGCCGCGATCTGCTCTTCAGTGCGAGCCATGGGCGGCGAGGGAAGGGAGACGATGGGAGAGGAGGGCAGGGCGGGTGTGCTTGGCGCAGCGGGGACGATTACGGTGTCGTGCTTGTCAGCCTCCTTGCTGGGGATGGTCGTGTCCTTGGTGGAGATGGCCTTCTCGTTCTCACTTTGGTCTACCAATGTGGTATCCGGGTCCTCGAGATGCTCTGCGTCGCCGCCTTCAGGGAGGTTCTTCAGGAGGTTGCTAATGGCGAACCACAGGGTGACTGAGACGGCGTGACCGATAAAAACGCCGGTCTTGCTGAGAACCATCCAGGCCTTCCTGAGCAGGAGCTTGATCTGACGAGGGAACCGGAGGCGAGTAACACCGCAGAGGACGGTGAAGACGACGAGCACTAGGTTGATGGCAAACCCGACGAGATTGACAATGCCCCACATGAGCCAGATCCAACCGTGAGGAAGGGTAAGAACGGCGAGAATGATGCCGTTCGCTGCGAGAAGAACGGCAAGATTGGGGACGGGGACAGGTGTGGAGGCGAGGACGACGAGGATCTTGTAGACCCATTGGAAGGCAAGTAACGCGATGACAGAAGCAAAAGATCCCAAGTACTTGGCTAAAAAGACGACGCAAGGCACGACAAAGGCGGCGAGGACGGTGAGTCCTTCCTTGACGTCGCCTGGGCTGAGGAACGCCAGTGTCGCGAGGACGCCGATGAGACCGCCAAACAGCAGTCCGTGGACGAACTTGAGGGTCATGTTGAAGTGTGGGTGGTGCGCGGGCGGGCTGGAATGCTGGAATGCAAGGTTCGCAGATGACGGGGGGAGTCAAGAGCGAATACAGTCACTCTGGGTGGCTGACACTGTGACATGATACATCCAAACAAACGCGGTCGAACGAACGCGCTCTGCCGAGCTCTTGCCGAATATGCGCAGCCACGTGATCGCGTCTATGGCACAGACTGGGTTCTGTACATACCAAATAGTCTCCCTCGGAACATCACAGCAAGGTAAAAATAGACGGGTGTACATGCCATTATCCCTATCGGTACACAGAATCATTATAAAGGTAGAAATAATTTATAGGCCTCCTAAAGCACTGTTTTCGTCTTGACCACCACCCGCTGCGCATCCTTCCCCGCGCGCTGGATGTTTCTGTACAGCGCCTGGTCCAACGAGTCCCCGCCGAGCTTGATGACAAGCCCGTGGTCCATCAGCCACTGCGCGTACCGTTTCCAGCTGTCCCCTTCCTTCCCTTTTCCCTTGCCCGCCGTTACCGGCTTCAGAATCTTCGCCGCTTTCGCCTGGATCACCTTCATCTCACCTGGCTGGACCACGACTGGCTCCACGACCTCCGCCTTCACCTTCGGCGCCGCCCGCACGCCCTTCCCCAGTGTGCTGATGCTCCCCACGACAAACAGCCCGCGCTTCGCGCGCGTCAGGCCCACATTCAGCCGCCGCCGGTCTGCGAGGAACCCGATGTACCCGCCCGCGTTGTTGCGCACAGTCGAGAACACGATCACCTCCTTCTCGCGCCCCTCGAACCCGTCGACCGTCTTCACTTCAATGTGTGTGAGCTGCCGCGCGCGGTGCTCACCGAGCACATCGTTGAAGCGCGCGAGGTATTTCGGGTGCGCAGTAAGCAGGCGCGTGATAAGCGTGATCTGCGCGACGTAGGGGGCAATAATGCCGATGTCCTTGCCCTGCAGATTCTAGGAACACGATGGTAAGCAGGTGGGCGATAAACCAGGTATGTAGAGCGGAAACATACGGGGTTATTAAGCAGCAGGTCCTCTACAACGCCAATGACGATCGCAGCCTCGCTCTGATTGACGCGGCTCTTGTCCTTGAGCGCCTCGCCACCTGCGTGGTCCAGGAAAATCACCGCCGGGCGGTTTCCGTGCTCGTCCGCTTTGAGGTGCGCGGACGCAGGCGGCGTGAGGCGCGGCGCAACATTCCCGACCGCGTCGACTGTCCCGTCATGCAACGAGAAGTTGTAGAACTCGCTCGAAGGGAAGAGCGAGATGCTGGGATGCATACGGTACTGGGTGTCCAGCATGATGGTAGGGACAACTGACGAGCATGTCAGTGCATTGAGAGAGGGAATGCAAAAGAAACCTCGTACCTCCTTCCTCGGTGAGACGCTCGAAAAGACTCCGCCCGAGCCCGAGAGCCCGTGCCTCGGGGCTCGTGATAACGGGCGGCAGCTGCTTGTGATCACCGATGAGCGCGAGGTGTTTGGACTAAGCGAAGAATATTCAGCTTTCTAAACCACGCCGGACACTGATAGTTCACTTACGCCCTTCATAATGGGGATTAGAGACGCAGGCTCAGTGGACATGGACGCCTCGTCGAGAAAGACGACAGGAAAATCGACAACGTTGAGCGCCGCGGACGCAGACGTTATGCACGTCGTGCAGATCTGCAGAGCGCAACCAATCAGCCCCCAACGCGATACGAACGACTCTGGAAGACGCACCACATCCGCCTTCGACACGACATCACGCAGCATCTCCATTTGCAGCGCATATATTCGCGCTTTGAGCCCGCTCTGCACACGCTGCCGCACGGCCACATCCGCCTCCATATTTGCAACCATCTGGCGCAGGCGCTCCCGTGCAGCCGGAGTCGCAGCTGTCTTCACCTTCACGGTGTCGAACTTCTTCTGAAGCTCCTGGATACCCTTTGACACCTCCTCCTCCTGCTTCGTGAGTGCGGTGAGCTTGGGCTTGAGGGGGTGGCGTTCCAGCTTGTAGTCGAGCGTGTGCTCGACAAGGGACTCTTTGACTTGGCCGGCAAAGCCGACGCGCAGCGGCTCGAGGCCGGCAGCGGCGAGCCCTTCGACGAGATTGTCGACGGCAACGTTGGTATAAGTACAGACGAGCAGTGGATGCGGCACTTCGAAGTGAACCTGAGATATCCGTGAGATCGTGGTGCGAGGGCAAGTAGAAACACAAACCTTTAGCAATTTGATAGTTTCGATGATCGTTTTGGTCTTGCCCGTTCCAGGAGGCTGCGAAAAAATTAAATCGACAAGGGAGAAAAATAATGAGCAAACGTACCCCTTGCACCAAGCTCAGCCGCTGCCCAATCATCAGCGCCATAGCACGTATCTGTGTCGGATTCAACCCATCCAGAGGCGGATCGCCTTCAACCACAACGGGATCGAGTTGTGAGTAGCGCTGTGCCCAGCTGTGTATCCGCTGGTCATCCTTAAACGCGCCGTCAGCTTCAGCAGCGGGCTCCCCCTCAGATCGCACGCCCTGTTCGGCGTTTTCACCGCGCTCCGGTTGCGACGAGTGCAGCAAGATGTCGCGGAGGTGCGTGCCCTGGAGAATCAACTCGCGGTCATCGCTCATTGCGCCGGCCTCGAGCTGCCGGGGATCTTGGTTGAAGTGCCCGATAGCGTCGCGCATGCGCTCGTAGATGATGTTCGAACGCCCGACATCAATCCGCCATTCACCCATGTCTAGCTCGTCAAAGTGCTCGCGGAAGGCGATGCGGATCTGCGACGCCGACCGGGATACGACGGAGCCCTGGGCGAGGGACTCTTGGAGCGGGTCGATGCGCGAGAGGAGGACCTGGGTGCCATTCCTGGAGCGGAGAAAGGTTAGTTTGGAAGACGAAAAATCATGAATAGCGTGGACTTGCTCGAAACGATGCTCGGAGAGCGCCATACCGGGCCCAAGAAGGAACGACGCGACGGGGCGCCCGAACTGGTTCTCCTCGAGCCAATACGCGGAAAGACCCGTGAGGCAATAACCTTCCTCTTGCAGCCGGGTGAGCGACCAGGTCGACAGCCGCTCCTTGAGTACTGCCTCGTCTTCTTGCTGCTCCGCTTCGAGCATCGCCGAAAATCTGGAGCAATGAGAAAGGTCGAGAGAAGGATGCATATATGGCACGCACCGCTTGGAATACGCCTGGATCGCGTCGTAATATGGCTCGTCCCATCCAACGTTTATGCGCGGTGGCTGCATTCGTCGTACAAACTTGGTCTTTTTCCCTCCACCTTTTGTGGTGGACTTTCCGGCGCGAGATGGCGCGCGCAAGCGCCAATCGAAGCGCGGAGAGGCTTGCGTCGTGTCCGTATTGGAAATACTGACGTTGCTCTGCAGCCATTCGCGCTCCGCCGCGGGAGGTGGTTTCGGGGGCCGAAAAAGACGTGGAGACTGAACGCATTCGGCATAAAAGATCTCCTCCTGCTCTTCCGGCGTCGGATAGGAAGAAAAACAGCGTCGCCGACAAAAGTTGCGCAGATCAGTAGAGAACGCGATATTAGTAGAATTAGGATTTGGGTTGCGGCGTTTTCGAACTAGGACTCGCTCAGAGGACACCGCTGCGGTCCTGAGCCGCCCCAGGCCGGTGGTAGACAGCACAGCAGCCAGCGTAAGTATAGCAATCCGCGAAAAACTTTTCAATGTGCTGACTAACGGATTTCTCTTTTGGGATGCACACCTTGACTTGGTAGCACACCTTTCGTTTCTGGTCCTCTACAATCAACTCGTTCGCATAACGAGCGGGACGGAATGACCACAACCGTCGTGCTCGGGTCGCAGTGGGGTGACGAAGGCAAGGGAAAACTCGTGGACATCCTCGCTGCCGACGCCGACATCTGTGCTCGGTGCGCTGGCGGTAACAACGCTGGGCACACCATCGTCGTGCCTATTAACGGAGTCCGCACTACTTTTGCTTTCCATCTTCTTCCCAGCGGTCTCGTCAATCCTGCATGTACTGGGCTCATTGGGAATGGCGTAGTGGTTCACGTTCCATCCTTTTTTGACGAGCTCGATGCGCTTCAAAGCCAAGGTGCGCATTCATTTTGTTATCGTGGTTTTTCAAGTCTAATTTCGAACCGAAACGTGACGATGAGCAGGTCTCGACTGCACCGGCCGCCTCTTCGTCTCCGATCGTGCCCACCTCGTCTTTGACTTTCACCAGATCGTCGATGGATTGAAGGAGGTCGAGCTCGGCGGGTCGAGGTTTGCTGCCTGATCTTCCGCGATCTCCCTGATCTTCATTCGCTGCTCAGCATCGGCACGACCAAGAAGGGCATCGGCCCAGCGTACTCGGGCAAGGCGTCTCGCTCCGGTCTTCGCGTTCACCACCTCTTCGATCCCGTCACGTTTGCCGACAAGTTCCGCAAGCTCGTCGAAGGCCGCTTTAAGCGCTACGGCCACTTTGAGTACGATACGGAGGGCGAGATTAAACGCTATCAGGCAAGGCGGAGTCAAGTCTTTGCGACGGGCAAAAATTCTAATCTATAGTTTGCCACAGGTGCTAGCTGCACGACTGAAGCCGTACGTTATCGACAGCATAGTGTACCTCCACCAGGCGCTTGCAGCGGGCAAACGCGTGCTCGTGGAAGGCGCCAATGCTGCGATGCTTGATCTCGACATGGGCACATACCCCTTCGTCACGTCCTCCGCGACAACTGTCGGTGGCGTCTGTACAGGCCTCGGCCTCCCCCCACGCGCGGTCGGGCACACGATCGGTGTCGTCAAGGCGTACACCACACGCGTCGGCGGCGGGCCGTTTCCTACCGAGCAGCTCAACGCCGCCGGTGAACATCTTCAGTCCGTGGGGCGTGAGTTTGGTACTACCACTGGCCGCAGAAGGCGCTGTGGGTGGCTCGACCTCGTCGTTCTGAAACACTCGACGATGATCAACGGCTACGACGCGCTCAACCTCACGAAGCTTGACGTGCTCGACGGCCTGAAGGAGATACAGGTCGCCGTCGCGTACAAGATCGACGGCGTCCCGCTTGCGGGCTTCCCTGCGGATCTGGGGACGCTTGCGAAAGTGGAGGTGGAGTATGTGACGCTGCCTGGGTGGGAGACGTCGATTGAGGCGTCGCGCAAGTACGAGGACCTCCCAGAGCGGTGTCGAGAGTACGTCGAGTTCATTGAGGAGTGTCTCAAGGTGCCGATTACGTGGATCGGCGTCGGGCCTGAGCGCGATGCCATGTTGGCCAAGGAGAAAAAGAAACTGAGCGTATAGAAAGAAGAAACCAAATGCATAGCACAGTAACTAGATGAATGGTATAGATAGTTTATCGTTATGTATGTTCTCCATCCTCCGTGAAGCGTCTCTGCAAGGAACAAAACTGTCAGGCGGCATTGGACCCTGTTGCAGCGACCGTCCTCGCCAAACTCAAAGTGAATCCGAAAAAGTATCCCCATTTTACGACGTTGGTGGTCGGGGCTTTGCCTCGGGCTCTGGCGGTGGCACGCCCCACTCGGGCGTCCCCTTTGGCCGCGGTACGCGCTTCATGTCCCAATCTTCCTCGGGTTGCGCGCTGAGTCGCTGGAGGAGACGATCTGGTTCAGAATGCAGAAGGGAAGCGGGGGTTGAAGGGACGCACAAAGTACTCCTCCCGGATGTCGAACTTTTTGCGGTTGTGGTCTAACTTGAGCTCTTCCTCTTTGGTTACCTGCATGATTGTAAGGATTGCGGGAAGCGATGCAAATTTGGGGGATGACTTGGAGAACTGCACCTGCTTCACGCGCTGGTCGCGCAGATCATATTTTGTTTGTGTGATTGCAGAAAGGCCGTACGAGGAGATGACCATGAGCAGCACAAACGGGACACCGAAGAACAGAGGCTGTTTTTTGACGATTTGGTTGAGCCGCGAGGGATTCAGAGGGCGGGATGAAAAGACGGGCATCGCGAGGAGAAGGAAGGATATTGGCGCGTCCATCACGTGGGCCTCGTAACTCTGCTTGAAGCATGCTGCTTGCCTCACACCGCACCGGCCTGTAACGATACTCTGCTCTAACGGGACCCCTGCTAAGACACTACTGCGACTACGACTACGACTGGGGCTGCTTTAAATTGAATCCGACTGATTTGGAGACGCACGAAGCACATTTTAGGAACAACAATTTCGAAACTCGAAGACAAACTCAAGATGTCGGGTGCTGGCATGCTGTTCGCAAACTTTAACCAGGACTACTCCTGCGTGTCTGTGGGGACGAGAAAGGGCTATAGCATCACAAATTGTGATCCGTTCGGGAGAGTCTACACGATGAGTGAGTTGCATTCTGGTTTTTGTGCTTCCTTGAATATCTGCGCTTTGCTTTACCTGTTCTATTCACTTGGTTCCATCTGCCTCCACTCGTAGCACATTATTATATGGTTTCCAATACCTCCACGTGGGCCGGCGCTACATCCCACCCTTCGGCGCACATTATTTTCCTGTGGCCATCGCTCACCTTCTCTCTCTTCAGATGACGGCGCGCGCGGAATCGTCGAGATGCTCTTCTGCACTTCCCTCATCGCCCTCGTCGGCGCCCCCTCCTCCAACGACACCGCCAACTCCAGCTTTAATACGAATAATAATAACGGAAACAACTCCGCCAACGCCTCCTCCCCGCGCAAGCTCCAGATCGTCAACACCAAGCGCCAGTCAATGATCTGCGAGCTACTCTTCCCGTCCTCAATCCTCGCGGTCAAACTAAATCGCAAAACGCTTGTGATTGTACTCGAGACCGAGATTTACGTATATGACATCAGCAATATGCGTTTGCTGCACGTCGTCGAGACAGTGCCGAATCCAGAGGGTGAGTGTTCAAAAGATGTGTGGATGTACGGGGCGGTTATGGTTGTGCACGCTTTCCTCGTTATGAGGATGCTCCACGTTTTCTTTCACTCCAGCTGAATCGAAAACCGACCCTGATTAACTCTTTTATGCAGCCATTTGTGCCCTCTCCCCTGCAGCTGATGCCCCATGGCTCGCTTACCCCGCTCCACTGCCCTCACCAGCGCTCTCCTCCGCGTCGGCAGCGACGACGGCTTCTTCCGGTGTGTAGCTTTCTTCTCTTTTCTCTTCCAGCCGCTCCTCCTCTCTCTTCTTCCCTATCTTGATTCCTATCTTCTGAACAAAATCGTATAACAGTCACTAACCTACCCGTAGCACCCCCATCCTCCTCGCCTTCAGGCGACGTCATGCTCTTCTCCACGCGTGCACTAGCGCCTGCAAACGTCCTGCGTGCGCATCGATCTCCGCTCGCCCTTCTGGCATTCAGTGGGAACGGGGGTCTCCTGGCGACGGCGAGTGTAAAGGGTGAGTTTCTGACTCCTGCTTTGTGTTTCTTTTTTCGTGTTGTTTGGCTTCTTGTTTCCATGGATGCGTCCTGCACGATTTCGCGCTTCTCCGCGTCTGAGCTATTATTCCGTTCTTCTGAGCAGCCGCTTCCATTTCTTTCGTTCAACAACGACTTACTTTTTACCCGCAAACAGGAACTGTCATTCGCGTCTTCGCAACGCCCTCGCTCGACAAGCTCTACCAGTTCCGGCGCGGCGCCCGCGAGGCGCGCATTTACTCGCTCGCGTTCAACGGCGCGGGGACGCTGCTTGCCGCCGGAAGTGGGAGGGGGACGGTGCACTTGTGGCGCCTCGGGGGTGCGTCGTCGTTTTTGTTCTCGGTATCGAACTCGGACCGCTCCTAACGTCTATTTTTGGTGCAGCCGGGGCAAATGGCAGCACGAGTGCCAACGGAGGCGGGAGCACCAGCAGCGCACCATCCTCCTTCCGTGACTCCGCGAGCACGGAGGCACACTCGCCGGCGGAGAGCGCGGACGGCCATGCGCCGCTCGACGCAGGGTACGACGCCTTTGTGACCGCAAGCAGGGAGGATGGGCGAGGAAAGGGGGTTAGGTGGGTTCTCAGTTTCCTACGATTTCATTTTTGAGGAGCAACATGGGGTTAATTTCGATTGACTTTCACGGGAGCTGCGAGCTCTTGGACACGTTCCCATGTACTTGACTTGAACCCACAACACTCGTTATTAACCCCTGCCACAGCACCGCTCTCCGTCGCCGCTCAGCACACTTCACCGCGTCGCTCACACGCGCCGCCGCCTCGTACATGCCCGCGCCGCTCGCGGAGATGTGGGAGCCCGCACGCGACTTTGCGTCGTTAAGGCTGCCGCCGGAAGTTGGGGGTGAGTTTCAAGTACTATCTTTCTGCGTGATGCCGGGTTCGGTCGTCGGCTCCGTTCTGCTCTGTCCTGGTTAAACTCGTTTGCTGATCACTACTGGTGATAGGAAACAACGGGAGCGAGCGACGGTGTGTCGTTGGGTTGAGTAGGTCAGTGTTGTGCGCTTTCGGGCGTCATCTGCTTACGCTTCTCATTCTCAGCACGACACCCCACGTGATGGTTATTTCATCGGACGGGTACTTCTACGCGTACAGCATCGACCTTGAGCGCGGTGGCGAGTGCGTCCTCGTGAAGCAGTATTCGTGCGTACTATTCCTCCTACCTGGTTGCTTCCTTGTCCAGTTGAGGTGGCGAAGCTTGGCTCCCACCATCGGCTGCATTGCATCCTATTCGTTCATTCTATTCCATTCTACCTCGACCATTCTGATTCCTACTATCTTTCTTTCCAGATTACTCGAATCGGGCGAGGAAGCTGGGATGTAGCGTGTGCCCTGAGCTCGATATGTCTGTCCTCCGATTTCCCGTGTCAAATGCAGCACTGAATCCTCGGCAGCAGGTGTATGCGGGTGGCTGTTATCTGAACGAATCGGGTGGATTACTGCCGCGGGCTTTATCTCATCCTAATATTTTTCTTTCTTGTCCAAACTCCAGTACTGTACCATACAATACTACCCTTGCGGCTACATTTTTTACGGCGTTAGTATTGCCATGCTACCCAGTCACAGGGGAAATAAATATGTTTCGGGGCGGGGAAAATGTTCCTGCAACTAGTAGTGGTTCCAGGAATACTTAATCTAGGGTTGTAAACTAGACTGGAGAGTGACTGAGTCATAGGTATGATGGCGCCGGCGGAGTTCAACGGATCTCCATGGACTCGTTTTTTCTTGCTGACAAGGCCGCGAGTCTGAGAGCAGACAGATAAAACGAAAAAAATGAAATGCAATCAATTTATGTAGACGCGATCACGTGGCTGCGCATATTCGGCAAGAGCTCGGCAGAGCGCGTTCGTTCGACCGCGTTTGTTTGGATGTATCATGTCACAGTGTCAGCCACCCAGAGTGACTGTATTCGCTCTTGACTCCCCCCGTCATCTGCGAACCTTGCATTCCAGCATTCCAGCCCGCCCGCGCACCACCCACACTTCAACATGACCCTCAAGTTCGTCCACGGACTGCTGTTTGGCGGTCTCATCGGCGTCCTCGCGACACTGGCGTTCCTCAGCCCAGGCGACGTCAAGGAAGGACTCACCGTCCTCGCCGCCTTTGTCGTGCCTTGCGTCGTCTTTTTAGCCAAGTTCTTGGGATCTTTTGTTTCTGTCATCGCGTTACTTGCCTTCCAATGGGTCTACAAGATCCTCGTCGTCCTCGCCTCCACACCTGTCCCCGTCCCCAATCTTGCCGTTCTTCTCGCAGCGAACGGCATCATTCTCGCCGTTCTTACCCTTCCTCACGGTTGGATCTGGCTCATGTGGGGCATTGTCAATCTCGTCGGGTTTGCCATCAACCTAGTGCTCGTCGTCTTCACCGTCCTCTGCGGTGTTACTCGCCTCCGGTTCCCTCGTCAGATCAAGCTCCTGCTCAGGAAGGCCTGGATGGTTCTCAGCAAGACCGGCGTTTTTATCGGTCACGCCGTCTCAGTCACCCTGTGGTTCGCCATTAGCAACCTCCTGAAGAACCTCCCTGAAGGCGGCGACGCAGAGCATCTCGAGGACCCGGATACCACATTGGTAGACCAAAGTGAGAACGAGAAGGCCATCTCCACCAAGGACACGACCATCCCCAGCAAGGAGGCTGACAAGCACGATACCGTAATCGTCCCCGCTGCGCCAAGCCCACCCGCCCTGCCCTCCTCTCCCATCGTCTCCCTTCCCTCGCCGCCCATGGCTCGCACTGAAGAGCAGATCGCGGCGTCCATCCCTTTGCCTACCTCCACCCCGTCGTCGCCCTTCCTGCCGTCTGCCCCTGCGCCCACCGAACCCGCTATCAAGGTCGACTCCAAGCCCACTTTCAACCCCACGGCTTCGGCGTTCGTCCCTCCTCCTGCACGGGCCACTCTCAATGGCTCCGCCCCCGCCTTCTTGCCCAAGGCGACGCTCAACAAGTCCGCCGATGTCTTCGTACCGAAGGCACACGTCGCAACTCCGGTCGACGAGGACGCTGGAAGAGCCGGAATGGAAGCCAGTATCTGGGCGCCGTCGTCAGTCATTCCCGCCGTTGAGAATGCGATGATGCCGAATGTGGTTCCCCCTCCTTCGACCTCCCCTCAAGCAACTCGCATCAACGAGGGCCGCGGCATGGCGTCGAGCATCTGGGCGCCTCCTCGTACTCGCAGCGCAGCGACCAGCAACAACCGCTTCGTTCCGCGGACTGCACCTCCGGCTTACTGGGCACCTGGCGGTCGTGCGGTGCCCATCGTGCCTCCGACTTCCGCTTGAAGTCGAATCTATACTTTTGGTAAGGCGCATCTAGTTCTAATTTCGAGTCTTTGCTGACGATATGGCTCGTGCAGATATCTGTTTGCATATAATATTCTGCCAGTGGTTGAGAGATGGAATGAGGTTGAATGAGCTTGGTATGCCCATCGTCCACTGCCGATGTTCGTCCTGTACTCATGAACTTTTTCCCCCAAGGTACACTGCTATACATGCACAGCGCGCGCACACTCCCACTACCATGCTAATCCGGATTCGGTGCTTCGATCTATTTGTAGTACAATTTACAGTGCTTATGGTGAGCTCCTCCGTTTCTTGCAATTTCGGCGTGTTAACGACTCTTTCAGTAGACTACTATGCATATGCCCCGCATACACATCCTACTCCGACACGCACACATCCTACTCCGACACGCACACATCCGCTCCGATATGCACACCCGTTGCGCACATGCTAGTTGCTCCAACACGCACATGCTAAGTACGCTATACGGACACCCTATCCCGACAACCTACTCCCACAAGAACATCATACTCAGACATGCACATCCTACTCCGACACGCACATCCTACCTCAACACCCTACCCCAGCCATAAAATTCCGTTCCGTGGGATTGCTTTTGCTTCCCTTGGATTCGGTGAGTATCAATGTCTTCTGTCCTCAATGACGCGATGCTCATTTCTGGTGCAGGATATAGTCGATCTGGATGATGTTCGTGGATGCAGGACAGTGCTGTGTATTTGGATATTCTGGTGCGAATTGTGGTGCTTGTGACGCTTGCTAGTTATAGGATGGGGTTGCTTGAGTTTGGAGTGGTGCAATATATGGTGGTTGAATATATGAGTTTGTGGCTTGTGGAAATTGCATGGAAATATCTGAAGCTAGGCCGGTGACCCGTCTGTCCATGAACTGTCGATACACTAGTACTGTCTCTTCCGATTCACCAGGCTGGTTTCGAGCCTAGGACTGAGTGAGACTCGACGTGAATCAAGAGCTTCGAAGTTCGATGAAAGTACTTCAGACGGCTTTATAATAAATTCATCTGCCAGTTGTGAAGTCCACTTCCAGCAACACATTTGCACGACTCCAGGGCAGTCCAACGCATATCATACACCCACAGCACGAATAAATAACATTGCATGCATCTTCTCCCTCCCCTTCTCTATTTCGTCTTCCTTTCCCTCCTCCCTCCGTCTCCCTTTTCCCTGTCCCTTTTCCACTTTCCCCCACCCAGCCTTGTGCGACGCGTCCCTCCTACGTCCTCGCGAGGATAACGCGCAAGTCGCGCCGCTCATGCAACGACACACCCCTCCTCGCCCCCAAGCGCACCGAGCCCCGCCGGGAGCGGGCCCATGAGCTCCGTGGGCGGCGCACCGAAGGATTGCATCTGGACAAATCGACTTAGTTCTTTTATGAATGAGGAGAAAATCGGGAGGAGTGAAAACAAAAAAAGTGGATGCGATAGAGGAAAGAGAGCTGCGGTAGAGGATAGAGAAATGAAAAGCAAGGGTGTGGTGGCGCATAGGGAGGGGGTGAAGGGAAGTGCAAGTCTGTCGGGTGCGATAATATTTTTGAAGATCCAAGGGAGCGGGCGGATATGGGTGAGACATCCGGAGAGTGGGGATGAGTGTGAGGACAGAAATGGGGGGATGAAGAGTGGAGGGGAGGAAGGTGCGTAAGGGAGAAACGGGACGGAAGACGGGGATGCATGTTGACGGATACGGGGAAAAGCGCTCGCTCAAGGAGGAATCGCATCGAAAAACGGATAAGACCGACAGTGGAACGCGAGCAAGCGCGTCCACGAAAAGATACGAGCATCACGCGCTGCGTCATCTCAAGGAATGCTCATCCCGCGCGAGGTACCTGCGTTCCTTTAACAAAACGCGCGTCCATCCATGATCCATCTCAAGCCCAGCACCGTTCCTCGTCCTCCTCTCCAATCACAAAGTATATCGCCAAGAACCCAACGCAAAACAAAAACAACGCACCTCCGCCATCAACGCCACGACACTCTCCCTCGCCTTGGGATCCGCGTCGTCAAAGTCGGGCTTGTCAAAGACCGCGAGGATGGCTTTGACGCGCTCGAGCTGAGACTCGTACCGCGTGCGGTCGTCTGCGGCGAGCGGGGCGGGTGGGGCGGCGAGGTAGGGCGGGAACTGTGAGGAGTGTGAGTGATTGTTGTAGACATACAGAATGTGAGCAAGAAAGAGAGGAATCGTATTGAGAGGTCCGGCTGCGAGATAGGAATACGCGAGGGCCAGTGCGCGAAAGGAATGCGCCTAGTACGAATGGGGATCGGCGCGCGAACGCGCCCAAGCGACAAAGACGCGTTCACGCCACACGCGCACCGATGTGGATAGGGATCAAAAACAAACGCGGACACACCTTCTCCGCCAACTCGGTGAGCGGTTCGTAGAGCACCTCCTTGCTCATGAGCTCGCCCATCATGTTCTCGAGGAAGCCCGCGAGCTCTGCCTCGTCTGGCTCGCCTTCGCCGCCCTCTCCTCCTAAGCCTGTTTCAATGAACGAGTTGAGTAAATTGAAGAAGGTAGGATAGGAAAACGCACCGAGGTCACGCAGCTGGCCCAACAGCGCCTCGAGGGACTCGGGGCCGGGGTTTCCGGCGGCGGTGGACGCGTCCTGTGTGCGCGTCGTTAGCGTAGAAACAAAGACACAAAGAGCACAAACCTGCAACCCCTCCTCGCCTTCTTTCAGCTTGCCCATCGCCTGCTTAATCTTTGACTGAAAGTCGCCGGGGTGCGCAGGCCCCTCTTCAGCGGGAATCGTCCCCTTGCCGTCCATACCCTCGATGAGCATTGCCTCCCATACAGCTTTCAGCGCTGCGTCGTCTGCGCTGGGCGCACCACCCGTGCCAGAGCCGGATGCGCCTCCTGCAGAGATCTCGCGCATGAGGTCCTCCATGCCCCTCGCGAGCTCCTTGGCAAAGTCAGCGGCCAGCGCCTCCTCGTCGTCCTCGCCCTCGGCAACACCGGCAAGGCCATTCCCCGGAGCAGGCACCGGAGGGGCGTCGACACGGGTATTCGTGCGTGGTCTGCCGAAGCTCTGGGCGGTTGCCGTTGGCGGTGGCGGCGGTGGTGAGGTCAGTGGCGAGGTCGGGATTCCCAATGCCAAGGTGGGTGGATCTGGTTGTCTTGAGAATTGGTCGAGTACATCTGTGGAATGTTATGATAGAGGAGAGGAGAAGAGGGTGTTGCTCGCCGTCTAGATCGTCGAGATCGTCTTGGTCGAGGGTGGGAGGCATGGCCGTGTGAATCCTTGTCTAAATCCGATCTCTCTCATTTACATCCTCCTTTGTTGCCTCCATTTATCGTCAACTGCTCTTCGTAGATAGCAGCCATGTATAAACATTCTCTCTCCTCAACCACGCGATGCTCATTTCTGGTGCAGGATATAGTCAGTCTGAATGATACTCTTGGACCGGGAACAATGCTGTGAACTGCACTGAACTTCAACTTGGGTGTTTCTACATTCAACGACCGTTTGAACGCGTCTATTTTGCCACCTGTTTGCTTCTTCCGGCTCGAACAATTTACCATCTGGCGGCCGCTTCTCTACGAGCTGTCGGCCGCTTGCAATGCAAGCCGTCACCGAATCGCTGACCGACAGAACTAGGCGAGAAATCTTCTAGGATCCCGCTGGCAGTGGCTGTTGCAAACGACAATCCTTTGCCTCGCAGTATGGCAAGACACGTCGCGGATGTTGTTCCACTTGAAGCAAGACGCGTAGAAAAATATACTTGAAGCAAGATGTGCTCTCAAGGCGCTACTCATATCTATTGCACCGCTCAGCTATAATTTCCACAATTGAAGGCGCCAGTCGGCCCATGCGACAATCGACTATAATGGAAGCTATATCTGGTGACTAGGATTCAAGGCATAAACGCGCGGGCTTTTTGCGCGTCGTTTCTGCTGCATCTTGAGTAATTCAACTCGCTACTGGCAAGCGACTGCTTGTACCCCTCCTTCGACCGGCCTTCATCAATTCCAGTCGGACTCACAACCCAAGGGGCGACTCTATGAACCGACGCGTCCATGTCGACGAGTGGACGTCCATCAACCCGCCCGGTGTGTTTTTATTGACAACTGAGGACTTGCACCACAATTGGCCTCTGTCGTAGGGGACTGGCGTCACAGTCTCCATATGATGACACTTGCTCGCTCCAACTCCGGAGTCCCACCTCAAGTTTCTGCCCCGCACATTTCTGTGATATGGCGCCACATCAAAGCTCGGACTCGGGAGAAGGATGACGCGCTGCCGTCGGGCTCCGATATTAATCGGGACTCCTTGGGATATTGATACGACCGTGTCTACATTCCACATAGTTCTGTCTGTCTCTGTACCTTGTCTATCCCTCATAATTTGTATCTCCATTCTGCTGATGCGATGTTTTCGAATATGTGCGGCCGCTTTGTTGTTGGTTTCAGGATAATTTACACGGGATGATCTGCCTACACGCCTAGTTGGGAGACTGTCGGGAGTCGGGAGAGTATGTAGGGCAACCAAGATGGTTTCTTTTTCTTTTTCCTTTTTTTTCCCCGCCTCGTCGTTGGAATCCAAAGCTCGGATTACTTTGCATTATATTCGTACGACGTAGACGGACTTTGCTGCGTTCAAACATCCCGCACGCACAACGATTGGTATCGCAGAGATAACCGCCGGCCGCAGACCGCAAAGCATTGAGTGCTCCGCAAGTGATATTTCTGTGGGGTATCCGGGGGCCGTACATAAGATCGGCAAACAAGAATATGGATTTGAACAAGTCGTACGAGAGTTTTGTGTTTCCTGTTTCCTCCTCCTCCCCGCCATGCGCACCGTCCTCAAGCCGCTGGCAATCCACGCCGCCTACTCGCCCATTGAGACCATCGTTTTCCTCAGCATCGTCGGGACCCTTGCATATCTACATGTCCTCAACACTGTCAAACACTCGGCTTTTTTCGCTCCCCCAGCACCCATACGACCGGCCTATGCGCTCTACACCCAGGGCCACGACTGGCTCCCAGTGCGCGAGAGCGTATGGCGCACGGATGACCAAGTTCCACGCGTCGACCTCCAACAGATCGTCTTTAGCGGCGCGCGTCTCGATGCACCGTCACTCGAGAACGTTACGGCCCACATCGCGGGGATGCACGGCGGCTTCAGCCATCTCCAGACTGGAGAGAACATGTGGACGCAAACGGTCCAGGTGTCGGACGGTGACTTTGTGCTGCGCTCGTTGCCGGCGGACACTTGGGGTGTTGCGTACGATGTCGACGTCCAGGGCGAGGCCATTGCGCAGATGCGCTCCGGCAAATGGGTTGCGTATGCCTTGCGCGCGCTGGTCGTGAGGTTCTACGAATTGGCAAAGGTCGGTAGCCTTTCTTTTTATTTTTTCAGTCGCTGATACTGGTGCAGAAAACGCCCACCCCCGACATCCTGCTCATCCTCACAGGGTGTGTAGTGTTTCTCCTTTTTGCTACGGTTTTATTTCTAACTTGAACAGATACATTCTCATGCACACGACGTTCTTCCTGCTAATTTCGCGGTCGCGGGCACTGGGGTCCTCCTTCCTGCTCCCTCTCGCAATCATCTCCTCCTCCGTGCTAGCTTTACTGCTCGCACTCCCTGCCGCTATGCTCCTGCGCATCCCCATGCACCCCGTCGCGCTCACTGAGGCCCTCCCCTTCCTCGTCTGCACCGTGGGCTTCGACAAACCCCTCCGTCTTGCCCGCGCCGTCTTCACCCACCCGCGCGCCCTCGCAACCCGCGCCACATCCACGCCTTCGGGCGAAGTCGTGCTCGACGCGCTCTCCGCCACATACTACCCCATCCTGCGCGACTACATCCTCGAAATCGCCGTCCTCTCCCTCGGCGCCGGTTCGCGTGTTGCCGGCCTCTCCGAGGTCTGTGCCCTCGCGGCCCTCCTCCTCGCGCTCGACTGTCTCATGATGTGCACCTTCCTTGCCGCGATCCTCTGCGTCATGGTCGAGGTCCGTCGCATCAAGGCCGCTGCGCCAGCCTCCGCTTCCGCACCCAAGCCATCATTTTTCTCGCGCGTTCTCGGGCCGAAGGGTACCCTCCTCCCCGCTTCCGCCAGCGCGCTCGCCGCCTCCGCTGCGTACCCGAACGGCAAATCCCCCAATGGCAAGCCGCAAGAAAATCCCGTCGCACGCCTCAAGCTGTTGCTGCTTGCCTCTTTCCTCGGCCTGCACATCCTTAACCTCTCCGCACCGCTCACCCATCCCGCACACCCCCGCGCACCCGTGTCCACCGCCGTCGCGCAAACAACACCGCTCGACCGCACGCTGCTTGCTGCCTTGGTCCCGGTATTCGTCCCGGCCACATCCGAACCCACCTCGGATGACCTCGACACCCCGCGCCTCCTCGTACGTCTTCGCCCGCCCGTCACTTTGCGGCCCTTGCGCCCCCTCTCGCGCCGGATCTGGCTCGGCCAACGCATCGACATTGGCCTTTCCGCGTGGACGCGCCTTGTCGGTGACCCAGTGCTCTCCAAAGGCATCGTCGCCGTCCTCATCCTCTCCGTTCTCCTCAACGCGTACCTTATCCGTGGCGTTGCGCACCGCCCCAGCAGTAACAACAACGTGCGCTTTGAGGGCGAATTAGTGAAGGAGCAGGTGAAGAAGGAGGAGCAGGAAGAGGCTAAGAAGGAGGAGCGTCTGGCTGAACAAGATGGCTGGGCAAGAGACATCGCAGCAAGTGCGACGACCGCGGTATCGCTGACACCAACGCCGATTTCGATTATACATGCTCAGACGCCCGCCCCCGACGTCGGCGCGATGCCGACCTTCTCCCTCGATGACGTGGACCGCCGCCTGCGTGCGCGGGGCCGCAAGATGCGCAGCCAGACGCCCGCAAGGAAGGTCCGAGCACTCGAAACCCCTGACGACACGCCCTCCTCGGAAGACGCCGACGCCGACGCCGAGGACTCCTCGTCCCTTGAGCGCGAGCCTCGTCCGATTGCGGAGCTGATCGAGTTACTCGCGCGCACGCCGAAGAGTGAGGGGCTGCGCGGGCTGAGCGACGAGGAGGTCGTGCTACTCGGTCAGGCTGGCAAAATTGCTCCCTACGCACTCGAAAAGGTGTTGGCGCCCGCGCAAGAGGCGGCAGGCCTCGAGCGCGCTGTACGGATACGACGCGCGCTCGTGTCGCGCGCGTCGCTAACACAGACACTGGAGGAGAGCAACGTGCCGTTTGAGCGGTACGACTACGCGAAGGTGCTGGGTGCGTGTTGCGAGAATGTGGTTGGGTACGCACTCCTTTCTCCGCTTCCACAAAATACTGACATTACTCCAGCTATATCCCCATTCCCCTCGGTATTGCAGGTCCCCTAAACATCGACGGCGCTTCGTTCCACATCCCGATGGCCACGGCGGAGGGAACGCTCGTCGCGTCCACGTCGCGTGGGTGCAAGGCTCTTAACGCCGGTGGGGGTGTGACGACGGTCCTCACGCAGGACGCTATGACCCGCGGTCCCGCTATCGACTTCCCCTCCATCGTCGAGGCCGCACGCGCCAAGGCATGGATCGCAAGCCCCACTGGTCACGGCGCGCTCAAGTCCGCGTTTGAGAGCACCTCGCGATTCGCCCGCCTCACCAGCCTTAAAACTGCGATGGCTGGCCGGACACTGTTCGTACGGTTCGCAACTGCAACGGGTGACGCGATGGGGATGAACATGATCAGCAAGGGCACGGAGAAGGCGCTCGAGGTGATGCAGGCCGAGTTTCCCGAAATGATCATCCTTGCACTGAGTGGCAACTACTGCACGGACAAGAAGCCTGCTGCGATGAACTGGATTGAGGGTCGTGGCAAGAGCGTCGTCGCTGAGGCGGTTATCCCTGGCCGTGTGGTCAAGAGCGTGCTCAAGACAACCGTGGAGGCTTTGTGCAACCTGAACACGAAGAAAAACTTGGTGGGGAGCGCGATGGCTGGGTCGATTGGAGGCTTCAACGCTCATGCTTCTAACATTCGTAAATCGCGTTTGACACTCACATTGGACTCAAAACGCTAATCAACTCTTTCCAGTGACCGCGATCTTCCTTGCCACAGGCCAGGATCCCGCACAGAACGTCGTCAGCTCAAATTGCATGACGCTTATGGAGCCGTGAGTGACTGCCTCACTCCTTGGCGCTTCTTCTAACGAACTCAATCCAGAACAAACGACGGGCAAGACCTGCTCATGACTGTCTCGATGCCCTCTATTGAGGTTGGCACCGTAGGCGGTGGTACAGTTCTGGGCCCCCAGGGTGCAGTGCTGGAAATGCTTGGACTTCGTGGTGCCCACCCAACGCGCCCGGGGCAAAATGCCCAGGGCCTCGCACGTGTTATTGCTGCCGCCGTAATGGCTGGCGAGCTCTCACTCATGAGTGCCCTCGCTGCGGGACACCTCATCCGCGCGCACATGGTGCACAACCGCTCCGCGCCACCGACGCCAGCTGCCACGCCCGGCGCCGTACCTCCTGTTGCCGGCTCGCTGCCTGAGGTGCCCGGCGGGAAGCCAACTGCGGCACTCACACCTTCATCATCGACCGCGTCGCTACCGCCGTATTCACGAACATAGCGGGACAATGGACGCGAAAACGACGGCTGTTTATTGATTGATTAATGCATGCGCTGGACACGCGCTCGCCCCGCTCGTACATAGAGGGCGGGTGAGACTGTATATATTACCATCATCTACTTACTGCCCTTTATTATTAGGGATTGAATGCCCCCCATTGTGCACGATACTGACTCTTGTACTGGACTAGTGCATTCAGAATACAATGTCGACTTGCAAAAGATCGTCAATCACCGTATATATGTATATCGCGGAATTTGTTCCAACTCTCACCTGCTTAGGACGTCCAACGGTGACTTTTCTTTTTTGCGGCCGCTGCCGCTACGATATCTGTCGGCTTGCCGTTGCCTTTTGATTTAGTTGTGCTCCTTCAAGTCGCAGTAGTATGTACACCTCTTCCTTTCTTCTGATGAACACAGCGAATAGTTGTAGATAAATGAATATCAATCACCATGCGGCGCCGTTAACAAGATTTCCCGCCGCTAACGAGACATTTGCGGTGGCTGGGGTCGTGCCGCAGTGGGTCGTTGTGGGCTCTTGACGTCTTTTATTAGCTTCGGAGCGTTCTTTGCGAGCGGAACTTTGCGTGTGTGTACGAAGCGCGGGAAGTATTCGGTTCGATTTCAGATGAGTTTAAATTGACTAGGTGTCGGCGATGCCAACTTCAACCTCGCCCAACCGTTGGTGATGGTGACGTGATGGGAAAAAAGACCCCGAATGGACAAGCTTGTTCAAGTATGTAGTTGGATTCATACGCAGGTCACCGTTACCCAAAAAAACATATCATTTTCATTCAAATCACAAGTAGGCAGGTATGTTACAAAAGATGAGTCAGTCTGAAGTACTCTCGCCCTCGTCTGGGGGCCATTGTTAGGCCAACTCAACGTAGTATCCGTAGACGTACCCTCGGAGTCTTCGGAGGTTCACATTGCGTCCATACGGTGTTTGTGATTTGCACTACGATAGCTGCAACCGCGCGGCTTGTATTGGCCCCTATCCGGACGGTGAGACGGGTTTGCGATGCGATAATTGATTTACATCGGTAGAGGAAGACAATAGTCGCGAAGTAGGGTGTAGGGCAGCGCCAAGCGAAAGCCAAACGAGCGGGAACGACGGAGGCCCGTCGGAGGAACCGGATCGAAGCGGTGGGGCACGAAAGCAGGCGCAGCCGCGACAGAGACGGTGGTTGTGCTGGTGGTGATGACAAATGCGGGACACAAGCGTTCGAGACGCGAACGTCGAGGAGGTGGCGGCCACGAAAGAGAAAGTGTCGAAGTGGTGGTGGCGACGAAAGAGAAAGAAGCGCCGGACGTCGTGCCTTGATGATCGCGACGGAAATAGGGCGCGTTCACACGCTCTGAGCAGCGTACGCCGGGGGGTAGACCAACATCGGAAGTCGAGCTCAGTGGTACAGGCTTGGTGGATGGAGACGTGACGAGCAGTCCCATGCGAAAAGTAGAGCCCATTTGAAAAGGCCAGAGGTAGGAAGGGACGAGAAGGAGTGAAAAACGGCGACTTGGACGACGAGCGACATGGGAGAAGACAAATGTGCAGAGCAGTTGTGAGAGGGAGTGGTATGAAGGGGTTTTGTTTTGTTTTATTTGGTTTCAGCGAACGGGAATTTCACCCAGCTGCATTCACATGTTGTTTGGTCTTCTTTGGTTTTTGCAAACGGGAATTTCACCCAGCTGCATTCGCATGTTGTTTGGTTTTATTTGGTTTTAGCAAACGGGAATTTCACCCAGCTGCGTTCGCATGTTGTTTGGTTGTATTTGCGAATTGCGTGTTTCGCTTAATGATTTTCAGGGGTGGGGTTCAGATGAGTTTAAATTGAAGCATGGGTTCGATTCTCCGATGTCGCATTCTTTTTATAGGACATACTATTGACATTTACTGTCGGACTGCACCCAAGTTATATGTACACAGACCAGTCTTACTACCCAAAAAATCAGAATCATGTATACTGTAGTATTTCGACCGAGTGTTCAGGTGACGGGTGACGGTCATCCCTGAACTGAACACTTGCGAGGCTGTGATGGTGACGATGGACTTTTCTGGCCCAAATAGGCCAAAAAAGCCCCAAAAGTTTCCTCTGGCAATCGCCGGACTGCCTTTTAAGGTAATTTCTGATGCTATTTGTCATCGTGAACACTTTATTCAGTGAACACTTGCGGTGACGCGTGACACCCAGTGAACACTTGGTCGAAATACTACAGTATTTGATGAGCTAGTCAATTCTAATCCAATATCTACTCCAGCCCAAGGGTGCTCTGGCATTCAAACTGGTGACTGTCAGGTGGGGAGAAAAAAATGTGAGACCCTATGTTTTTCAAAGAAAATGACACAGAGCTGACTTAGGATCACTTAGGATCATCACCGTAAACACGGTATACGGTTACAGTCTGTGCAGTCGCCGTAACTGTACCATATTGTAAGGGTTTTGAGTTTATTGACTATTGAACTCACACCCGCGATGAATCAAACCAAGTTCTATTAAAGAATCGGCAAGCGTCAACGTTTGGGTAGAGTTTAGTCACCCAAACAGTAACGCCGCCAGAACTAAACGACTACAAACAATATATTCGTAATAGCTGATGAGTAAGCATACATACGCCCAAGGATCATATCCTTGGGCAGCGTTGTGGGCGGCCTCGTTACACCCCCCCCCTCTGGACAAACATTGTCCGTCTAACACTCCAACTTCCTACTCGAAGTCAAGTAAGTCGTCGTTCGGGTCGCGGTCCGAATCGTTCAAAACGAAGGGTCGGGCTTCTTCGATGAGGGTGGCGTCGGAAGCTTCATCTTCCATATTCCCGTCGGTCGGAATGCCGAGTGCGTCGGCCGCATCCAAAGAATTGTTGTTCTCCTCGAATTCATCCTCCGGTGTTCCAAATAATACCTCCTCGCCTGGGTTTGTTCGGCGATAATCGTCGCGAATATCCCCATAATTGAGACCTTCCCATGCTGGGACGTTGTCTGCGGATAGGCGTAAAATATCGTTGTTGTTTTGGGGAAACCCGGAGGTGAACGTCATCGCTTTGAGGTCGGCGTTGTTCTCGGTTACATTGCGTGCAGACCGAGCGAACGAGCCGAGTGAAAATAGCTCGATAGAATTATCGATGCTGATGCCGTGGGTAATATACCACGCGGCTACCTGAGCATGATTCATGTGGTCGGCGTCGAAGGGATACTGACCCAATGGTTCGTTGTCCCCAACATAGCCACCGATTTGGGCCAACCGATAATAGTACCCTGGTATGGAGAACAATTCCTCCGAGATGCGTATAAACTCACTGTGCTGGAGAAAGACCTCGCGTCGATTCGGCGCGAGGCTCAGGATGGTGTTATACGCCAGCACGTCTCCCATGTTCGGGATGGCGGAGTCTGAGGTTGGGAGCTCGCCTGTCGATGTGCGCATCCCACGAGGCCATCCTGAAGCAGGGCGATTGGCATAAAATCTGACAGCATCGGCGAGGGTGAGGCGAGTGGACGTCCGGATGGAAGTAGTCTCCACGGTCGGCTCGTCATTCGCGTCTGCCGGCTCGACAGGCTCTGGGCTCGGCGGCGACGTCCCCAGAAAGTTGTGGCCCTGCATCTCAGCAGATCGTTCATTGGACTGGTCCAATGCCTCGCGTAGATTGTTGAGAGCGGTTGGCTGTAGCGATGGGGCACCAGTAATTGCAGTGGGCTCGGGTTCGTCGACCTGCATATCCGGAGCCTCTGGAGGCGTCGATGGTGATTCGGGGACAGGGGCAAGGCGTGCTTGTTCTTCCCGTAACCAGTCGGCACGGTCTCGCAGGCCGCGGAGTATGTAGTCCTGGCGGCGCAGTATATACGACTCGCCTTCGGATCGCCAGGTAGTCGGGTCGCCACTGTACGAACGCAGTATCCACGCGTAATATTCGCGGGCATAATTACACCCAGCGAGAAGCCAAAGTTCAAAATTGACGGCCTCGGATAAAGTCCGTATCCGTATTCCATGCCAGGGGCCTACTAGGGCGGCTTCGGTTGGACGAATTGGGTGAGGCGCATTGCGTTGGCGGGTTTGTCGATAAATCGCGCGACCACGGCGTTCCCGCTCAATTTGTCCATAATCGGGGTTTGGGGCAGGGATATGCTCAGGAGTATCGCCCGTGCCAGAAGGCGAGGGACGTGGGTACTGAGGGTGGCCATTGAACGTCACGGCATCCGTTACATTGGGGGTCGGCCCGTACATTCGAGCACGTAAATCGGGTGCGGACCGATTTTGTTCAAGACGCTCCCTTCGATCGCGATCGCGTGCCTCTTGGGATTGTTGGCGACGTTGATCACGGAGGCGATCGCCTTGCTGACTGTACGTGTTCCGAATATCGGTACGAGTCGAAGAGCGGGCGTAATCATTAAATTCCCCGCGCTCGTCAGTGCGCGAGGATCCAGCGGTGAAGGACCTTGATCCTGAACCCCAGCTGGAACCTGAATTATTATGACGCGGATTAGTATTCGTTTGATGTATCCGCGAGCCAGAGGACGTATCCTCTTGGCTGGCTCGTTGTAATGACGGACCTGATGAAGATATGGCAATGGAGGGAGGAGGCGAGTCCTCACTTCCATCGTTTGGGGGACCAAGCGGCGAACCCTCAGTAAAAGGAGGCGGTGGCAAGTTGAGCGGGGTGCCCTGAGGAGGAACCCAGGTCGGATTGGCCGGACTCCCATCGAAGTAACCAATGCGGGGGTGTCGAAAGTAGAATTTATTTGTATGAGTCCGAGATTCGATCCAATAGTCGCTATCCTTCCATTGGCGCGGAGAGGACATTATGCCAGGGGGGAGAAAGCAACGAACCGAACGCACCCATGTCTCGACACTTGTAATCATGAGCGAAGGGAACGTGTTTGTACGTTCCCACAAACTGTAATTATCGGTGATCTTGATTCTCGGGATTAATACCCGATCAATCAATGAAGATCCCCGCGTGGGAGATCTTGCCATTTTTTGACTCCGTGTGCCATCAAGTATTCATCCAGCGCCTGCGTCTCGTCCAATTGGCGAGGTGTTTCCCAGGTATAGTCACCTGCGGTCCACTTCACGTGTAGTTTCAGGGTCCGATTGCTGGTCCACTGGTGGGTAGCAATCTCATCGATATACCACTCTTGGTTATCCGGCATTCCAAAGTCATAAAACCGATTGGCCTCTCGACTCGGGAAAATTGTTGTATCGTTGGGCTCGTGTGCCCGCAGCAATGACGCGTGGAAGGTGGGGTGGTTTCCACGCTTCACCAAGTCGGCTGACAACTCCAACGTGTAAGTGGATGTCTCAGGATGTGCTCGAATAATTTTGAAGGGCCCAATGAATTTAGGCGCTAGTTTTCTTGCGCGTCCCTTCGGTAAATTCAGATTCTTGGTAGACAGGTATACCAAGGATCCTTCGTCGTATGGTATTTCGGCCCGACGGTGTTTGTTAGCTTGGTGAGTCGAATTAACCCGTGCTTCTATTATCGCGTCATGAGCGATTGTTATGTTTGCCAGCGCGGAGTTGACAAAGTCACGGACTCCCGGGAGTTCCGTCTTGGCCTCCCAGGTATTGAATAATTTTGGTACGTAACCATAATTGAGCTCAAACGGCGCGAAACCGGTTGAAGCACTTATACTAGAGTTAATGGCGAATTCTGCCATAGGAACATGATAGACCCAATCGCGCTGAGTAGGATCTACCATAGTACGAAGTATTTGCGATATATTGCGAATGGCGCGCTCAGAGGCGCCATCCGTTTGTGGGTGAAATGATGTCGACATCATTAGTTTAGTGCCAGTAAGTCGATGAAGTTCTCTCCAAAATTTAGAGGTAAACTTAGAGTCCCTGTCAGAAACGATTGAGGTCGGAACCCCATGAAGTCGGACGATATCGCGAACAAATGTCCACGCAATATCCAACGAGGTGTCAGTGACTCGAAGTGGTGACAGGGCCACCATATTCGTGAGACGACAAATTACGACCAGCATATAGTCGTATCCGAGGCACTTCGGGAACGGGCCAACAAAGTCCATACCGATGGACTCCCAAGGGCAGGTTGGGATGGGCAGTGAGTGTAATAATCCGATTGGTTTTTGCGTCTGTGATTTGGCCATATCGCAGGCGCCACAGCTTGCACAGAATTTCTCAATTTCCAGCCCCATTTTGGGCCACCAATACCAGCGTCGGACATATCCAGAAGTGCGAGTATCTCCTAGATGGCCAAGCGTTGAGTGTGCTTGGTCCAATGCCATTTCGGTGAATAACCGCTTGGTACCCTTGCGAACAACATGGGGTAAACACAAGCATTTAACCCCATCTCGGTTTGAAATATAATAGAGGTCGTCCAAATTCTGGAATTGGGGGAAAGCGCCAGGACTCGATATGATTTTCGCATAAAAGGGATCCAAAGGGTACGCAGCTGCTAAATCTTTTGCGAAAGTGGTGTCCCCAGCTAATAGTATTTCATTAGGAGGTTTAGCCGCAAGGGCTTCCTCCAGAGTAACGACGGATACGTCTCGTCCGGCGCTTTTCATCTCCTCAGCGTTATCATGAAGCTCTTGAGCTTCAATAATTCGGTCCTCTATTGGGTGTTTTATCCGACGAGCGAATATTATCGGGTCTTCTCGCCGTAATTCTGCTTCCCGTAGTCGCGTCATATATTCAAGTTCGGGGTCCAATCGGACGTCAGCGTCCACATAATCGTGAGGTTGATATACATCCTCCTCGTTGTCGTTTTCATAATATCTTGATAGACAATCAGCAACTTTATTCTGTGTGCCTTCAATGTGAGTGATATCGAAATCGAATCGGGACATATATTCATCCCAGCGGATGAGACGGCCATTCATCCCGTTACGAGCGGCTGTCTTGACGCTTTCCAGTGCCTTATGGTCGGAGGCAATACAAAACCTCCGGCCTATAAGTTTATCCTCCCATTTAATGAGGGATTCTATTACCGCGAGTGCTTCCTGTTCATACGTCTTATAGGAACGCTGAGCCGACGTGAATTTTTTTGAAAGGAATCCAGCAGGTCGACAGGTCTTCCAGTCTGGTCCCTGTCCATACATGGCACCAACACCAACAACGGATGCATCGCAAATGATCCAGATAGGGTCTGGATTGGCAGGGTCGATAGGTTTAAGGATAGGTGTTTTTCGTACGATAGCTTTGATCCTATCCAGGCATAACTGATGAAAGTTACGCCATACAAAAGATTGACCTCCTCGACAGATAGATTCGAGGGGAGAAGTAAAATGGGATACTTCGGGTAAGAAGTGGGCAAGGTATTGGATTAGACCCAATAGTCGTAACACCTCATTATGAGAGCGAGGTGTCCTCCAATCTAGGACCTTAGTCATTTTGTCCTCATCGGCGTGTAGGCCTCGGTCGTCGATACGATGACCGAGGCAATCCATATCTTTGGAATATAAATCACATTTTCGTTTACTCAGGTATAATTGTTGCTCCCTGAGACGATCAAATACGAGTGTTAAGTGGCGCTCGTGTTCTTCCACTGAATTGGAAAATATAAAAATATCGTCGAGATAAACATGGATAAAATCCCCGATTACATCGCGGAATATCCATGTCATAAGGCGTTGAAAAGTGGCGGGCGCATTACAGTCGCCCTGCTGCATCACATGAGATACCGCCGTTCCAAATGGAGTGGCGAATGCTGTTTTCCAAACATCACCATCTACGATGCGTATTTGCTCATACGCATCGGACATATCAATTTTTGAACGGTGTGGCGCTCGGGCCACATCCATGCGGATAGCATCTTGGTCCGGAAAGGGTGTGACATCCTTTACCGTATTCTCGTTTCGTTGCCGTGCGTCAACCACCGTCCGAAGCTTGAGGTCCTTCTTGGGGATGCAAAGCAGCGGGGCGGCCTGGGGAACGGGTTTCATTTCCCACCATCCGGCCTCGACATATTTATTGATCTTGTCCCTGAGTTGACCACGTAGGGACTCAGGGCACCGCGGCATATGGTGTCTATACATCTGTGTATCATCAATCAAGTGGATTTCGTGGTTAATTTCACGCAGAGGAGGAAGAGTCAAAGGTATTGGTCCCATGAGATCAGCACAAGCATCAACCCATCGGTCGCGGAGGCGCGGAATGCGACTATCTTCCGTGTCTTGAATTTCATCGATAATCCGAGAGCTTCGTGCAGCAATTATTTCGGATGCGAACTCGAGAGCTTCGTCGTTGACCCCGTGGTAATCGTAATCACCAATGAGGGAGGTGCGCCAGTGGGAAGAATGTATTGATATGCGGTCTCGAGTGAATAGCCCAGGAGTCTTGAAGCGGAAATTCTTGGGGTAGTCAATCGTGATCTCTCCCACGTCGGTCTTATAAGCGGGGAAGCGAATCCGCACTGGGTTGTGGGTCCAGTCAACGAGGGAATCGAAGATGTCGTCAGAAGTGTCGTTGAATTCCTCCGAGTTGTGGGTCCCATCCTCATTGTGGGCGTCCGGAAGTGGCTGTGTCGGATCATCGGAAGGTTTCGGCCGATTGGTTGCCTTCGATTTATTTTCGAAGTCATTCTCTTCCATTACGTGTGGTTCGTCTGTCACGAATTCTGTCTCGAGTCGCATAATCTTGGGATCGTCGATCGACAATGTCGGGAGGCTTGTACCCTCCTGATCTTCTATCTCCTCAATAGTCGTCCGGCGATGCTCAAGGAGTGGTATACAACGGGGTTCAGTGTCCGTCATCAATTCGGGTTCATGACAAATAGGTAAGGACGGAAATAAATTCCTATCCAAAATCTTCTCGTTATTAACATAATCCAGATCTACACCTCGAGAATGAGAAGGGTGGTCAATGTTGCCACCCTTCCCTAGTCAATTTCCCGACGTGGAGGGAGAAGGGGTTTTTCCTCTCTCCATCGGTCGTCCTTTGCGGGCCTCATCACGTCCCGACAACAACGCTGCTTCCTCGAGAATGGTGAGTGCTTTGATCACTTTACCGTTTGGATAGTTAATCGTGCGATTTCCGAAGTCTAGTACCACCTTGTGTCTATTTAGGAATGGAGTTCCGATGATACCGTCGTAACGATCAAGATTGACTTGGTCAAAGTAAGTGTAACCTTTGATACCTCCGAAGTTAATGGGAACTCTTGTCCCATAGTTAATGCGCGAGCGACTGCCGACACAACCCAACTGAAGGGTGACTTGTTCTGTCAATTTGATACGCGGCGCGTGAGTGGCATGAGCGAATTCGGGAGTAAGAGAGTTAGTGGTGCTTCCAGAGTCGTAAAGCAGGTACGCCATTTGCCCATTAACCTCGTGGACTGCAGTGAGGCAAACCAATTCCTTTCGCGAACGGCTAGGTTGGTCCATTAAGCCCACGGACTTATATCCCTCGTGTACATCACTCTCTGGACGCCGTATGGTTGATGAGTGCTCAACGTTGTTAGCCATCGTCTGGATGCGGAAGCCTGGCAATGCCTCCGTATCATCTTGGTCAGGGTCTAACGAGGCAAGTCGTTCGTGAAATGAGATTCCCGGCAAAAGTTTGGGTTCAATGTCGCGGAAACCTCGTGGTTCTCTTGTCGATGATGACGGGTCTTGACCCGGTTCCCAAGTAAAAGCTCTTCGAATCTCGGCGGGCGCGCATTGCAGCTCGGCGGCTCGCTCAAGTATTGCTTCATTCACCGCAGCAGTGTGTATTGGAGCAAAATCTGGATTGAGAATGTGGTGGTCCGGGAGAGGCTCGAATTTGATATACACCGATTTGTCGGCACGAAGGTACGTGAGACAATATTGTGCCTCCGTTCCAAATATGACAACGGATTTAATAATGCAGGTATCCGTGTCGTAGTCGGCAGGGACTGGTTGTGATGTCACTGCCGAGGGATTTTTGTGTTGTAACGTAATATCCCTTTCTTCGTCCATTACAATTCGTCCAGCCCTGATATTCACTCCAGATTCTTCCTCGAGGGGTGTATGATACCCTTCAGATCCGCTGGAGGGCGAAGGAGAACTAGTGGGTACACGACGAATGTCATTGCGGTCCACCCCTTGCGCATCCCACATTAAATCGGAAGAGTGTGGGGATCCAGGGTAGCTGGGCGGCAACGATGCAAGGGTTCCATTACTGTCTGAACGGATAGACAATGCAGGCGAGGCCGGTCTACTGTTTTCAGGAGTGGGTGATACCCTGATAGTCGGAACAGAATAATTTTCCTCAACCGGAAATGCACCGCTAGCAGTAGCGCTGACCGCTATATCTGTCTCACGCTCGGAAAGCGCAAGGAGCAGGTCATACACACGTGCATCGACCCGAGACAAGTGCGCATGAATTTCCTCTTGAGTATTGGTATTAATCCGCAACGCAAGACGATAATTATCCTCCCAAGAGCGGGAGGTAGATCCTCGAGGGATGCTTGACTCGGTTTCAATCGCAGGCGCGGCGTTAACCCGAAGGCTTAATAAACGGAGGAGTTCACGTTGATACTCCTCCGCTTGCGATATATACTCTTGAAAGTAATTCGCTCCAGCAGTGAGATGAGGGGAAGGAAGAGTTGAAGCATCGGGATAGCTAATCATTAACCGAGGGACAGGGTGGCCCATGAGTTGGAGGAAGTTGCGGTGAGCCTGTTCCTCATCGCCAATGAATAATATCGATGTTAATTCATCGTTATTTGTAGGAGAGCTACCACGCCTGATGGTAGCGATCTCATAATCCTCCATGAGATCACTGTAGTCTGGATTAACTGGGCGAGGGTACGTGTAGATGGATTTGAGTCGTCGTCGTTCCATCTGCTCATCTTCTTCTGTCCAGGGACCTATCCCCAGGCTCTCGTATTCGTTGCGCGAGATCTCCATATCCCACCACAGTATCTGGCCGGGCTCGTTCATGATTTGAGTCAAGGTAGTAGGCGATGGTGAGCGGGAGTTCGTATGATTTCTAACCCCACTCATTTCTTCAGCGTTTAGCTCGAATTCTGGCTCGTCGTAGTCAAGACGCATCCCAAAATACTGATGACGCATTGCAGCTACGCGAGTCTCTGACGGATCGTTATCCGCCAGTTCGAGTAATTGGTCTAGGTCTGGAGCTTCGTGAGGGTCCGCTCCTTCATCTGGATCAGGTTCGTATTGAGAACCCCCCCATTGGTCGTTCATTGCCTCGGCAGGGGCTTCTAATTCTTCTTCATTTCCATCATCTTCTTCCTCATAACTTTCCAGGACCCGCTGCATGGCTACGCGGGGCTTATCAGCGAATCGGGGTTGTTGCCCATATCGTGGGCATTTGGGATCCGAAGCGATATGCCCGACGTTCCCACAACCAAAGCATTGCTTGTGGGAATGAGCAGATGACGAGGTAGGGTGAGTCCCGCTAGTTCCTCCGTGGCCAGCTGCCTGATTTCGGCCCACTGTTGATGCAGGAGTCGATTTGGATGACTGGGTAGTATTTACCCGATTGCCCAGTGGATTATTCCGGGATCCATTCAATGGGCGGGCCCCAGATGGCACGGTCACATTGGTTGTACGGTGGCGGCGCGTCAATTTAGACGCTACCCACAATTGTCGGGAATGATCTAAAAGAGCATCCGCGTCCGAGTATTCTGGAGTGAATCCTCGGTCGCGAATCATGATGTCGTACATGTCGTCTGGGAGGAGCTTGAGGAAATTAGACCTCATGGTGAAGTCTGAAGGTCTCTCTCGCATACGCTGACCATATTTCCGCAGATTATTCATTAATCCGTCGGGACCCGTTTCAGGGTCATATTTCACACTCTCAAAGTCGCGAGTAGCCTTTTGGGCATTTGCAGAGGTGATAAACCTCTTATGCATTGCGCACATTACGCCTGCAAATGTTTGGTCGATATTCGCATTATCCGTGATATTCTCGGTGCGTTCAGTAAACCATTCAAGGGCGTGCCCTGTTAACACTCCACCTAGCATCGTAATGCGATACTCGTCGATGTTCCGGTCATAGCCTAGAATTAACTGAGATCGGCACCAGTTACAGAAACCTTCTAGGAACAATATGAATGTTCCGTGGTCATCAATGCCACTGAATTTCGCGGGCGGGTCCATTTTCACCGCTCGTACCCCAGGTGGTAATGTGAATACCCGACCCAGCTGTCGGTCGATCGTGGTGCGAATCAATTTCGACATTTCGTCTGTAAACTCATCAAATATGGTTACAGGGGCACGTTCACCCGGTGTACTCCTTATACTGGAGGCATTTTGATTGAGGCCAGCAAACGATGTTGCTGGCATACGTGTATCGGGTAAAGCTCCGAAACGTACATCACGTTGAGGTAAGGCGGTCGATATACTACCAATATCCTCAAATCGTGCATTTCGCACTGCAGTAGTGGGTACATATCCCTCTACTCCCGTATGTTCTGGGACATTCCGACGATCTCCCACAGTATTATTACGTCCTGCCCGATCTCCAGGCTGTTGGGCCGAGAATGCTGTTGCAGCTTGTCGCTTTCGGTTGACCGTTTTGAGTACACGGTCGTCAAAAGCTTGGTCGCTTTCCCCTGGTCGTTGCGGGGGAATTATATGATTCATTTCACCCTGCAAGTCCTGGGGTATGTCGACAGCCTTAGTCTGCTCCGGGATGGTGGGGAGTGTACGGGCGCTACTGGTCGTTGGAGCGGACACTGTTGATATCAGCTTATTCAATTCTGCGTCCGACACACCCATGTCGCGTAGTACCCGTATGTTGTCTGTCAAACATCGGTTAATTTTACCTTTCTCTGACGCAATTTCATTGTGCAGATCTTCCATACTATCTGCTGTCGCATCTCGTAGTTTGACGAGTCGGTTATGTGTGCTTTGCAATCTCACATGCTGTTTTTGCATATGAACTGTCGACGCTAGCAAGTGCGATCGACTAGTTGATATCATACCCCGTAAGGCGTGAAGCTGAGATAGGTCGGCTTCGGGCAATATCCCTGGCTGGATCCGGTCGATCAGACTGGAGAATGGCCCGATAATTGGATCGCCCGCATAATTTGGGGATTCTGGTCTAATGCCCGAGATTGTTGCTTCTAGCGATGACGCTGAGCTTGGGCCTCGACTTACAGATCGAGTGCTCCCTGAGTGCGAGGATCCCGCAATTATCTGGATAGCTTGTCCAGAATTGGCGTCAATGAGGATTACCGACCCATCAGCAGTCGTAATGTATTGAGCTTGTATCCCAGTTTGTGGAGTAGGGAGAGGAGTTCCACGTCGCGACGATGAACGACTGCGGTTCGGCTGAGAGGCAGCGGAGTAGTATTGTGCGGGATGTGTTGTCCCGCTACTCGGGTCGATAGTCGGGCTTACCGACGATCGACTATACCCCGGGATTCCTGGGGTACTATGATGTGGAGAATTGGCTGTTGAGCCAGTCCTCGACATTTGACGAATAGATCAGTTATTTAGTTCTTGAAGCTAATAGATTTGTTCTTTGACGAGAAAGAACCAGTAGGGATTCAAAAAAAGTGTAAGGGTTTTGAGTTTATTGACTATTGAACTCACACCCGCGATGAATCAAACCAAGTTCTATTAAAGAATCGGCAAGCGTCAACGTTTGGGTAGAGTTTAGTCACCCAAACAGTAACGCCGCCAGAACTAAACGACTACAAACAATATATTCGTAATAGCTGATGAGTAAGCATACATACGCCCAAGGATCATATCCTTGGGCAGCGTTGTGGGCGGCCTCGTTACACATATGGCTCTTGGGCAGCACCTTTATAGTTACGGCCCGTAACCGTAAACCACACCGTAAGAGGCCGTATACATACAGCTGTATACAGTCGTCTATGGCCCGTAAATCTTAACCACCAATATGATTCCCGGAAGACAACAATTGTGCTACAAAGTGGCTGAAAAATATAAACGATTGAAATATGATTTCAGTGAATACGTGAAGAAACAATATCTTGTTTCCCATGTGGTGCTAGTCTCCAGTAGCGTCAACATTTTGCATCAACTGCAATCGTGAGAATATCTAATTTCAGAACTTTCAATGGAAAAATCAGAGGAAAACAATACTTATAGCAATCTGGCTCATTTCTTCAATTAGTCCTGCACCCTGTTGCATACAGGTAATGTGTGAATGTGTAGCGAACCAGTATTTTATTGTTGTACCATATATATGGCTGTAAATTCAACCATATTGTACTGTAAGAGCCCCCAGGACATGCCTTATGGTTACACTTACGGTTGTTCCCACCACCATATGCGACCGTAAGTTGTACGGCTGTAACCATATATGATATGGTGGTGATCCCTAAGCTGACTGTTTTGGCTAGTTAAACAGTATTTTATTGTCCATGTCAAATGAGAACTTCAACCAGTCCCCTCCGTAGTTGTTATATACTGAGCCAAAGGGAGGACCGTAAGCCCTGCGGAGGTCTGGACCGTCCGGAAACTCGGACAAGACCGGAGGTTGAAGGTCAGCTGTTCTCGCAAACACCACAGCTCAGAAGGGTGTGTGACTGCCTGACTGTCAAGCTGGGACGAGAACGGAAAGGTTCCACGATTCAGAGAGCTGCCGGAGGTGGACCGGAGAAGCGTGGGAACCAGATGATCCAGATCGACCAGGGGTCATTGGAATCAAAGGTGAAGAGCATAAAGGACGTCCGGAGGTCAAAAGTACACCCAGAGTCGAGTCAAAGACAAAGGGAAAGTGAATGACTTCAGCCATGAAAGGAAACATGGAACAACATTGCTTTTCCAGATAAGGAATACATGATTGGACTAGAGGTAAATATAGGAAAGCATGTGCCTTGTTCTAAAATGAGTAAGTCAAACTGATATCCTAAAATGGAACAAGGGACTTGAAGATAACAAAAGGAAGTCCAAATGTGGAATAAGAACTTAACGGATAAACAGAATGGCATAGTAATACTGGATAGCATAATAGGGCTGAGGGTCCGAGGCGATCCGAGGAGGTCCAGACCAGACCGGAAGATCGGAGTTCGGCGGGAAGGAGGAGGATGGAGTCCTGAGCGACTTGTGCAGGATCAACAGGATGTGAAATGCACAAGTGTCAAAATGAAGGATGATGTACCGGGAGAATCAGAGGAGCATGGGAAGAATGACGAAGGTAGATCAGAGCATCCGGACGGAGGGTGCAAGTCGGAGTCTGGTGAAACGCTGGACTTGGGGGCACCCAGGGAAATGAGCTACCAAGCATAGCGAAGTGCAATGGACACCGGAGTTTGGGACAAATTCGCAGCGGCCAATATCCGGCCAATACAGGGTGTATTGGCCGAATATTGGTCGAATATTTTCTGAAACATTTCCTAACCAATATTTGGACAATACACCCTATATTGGCCAGATATTGGACGTGGATTTTTGGACTTATGTATTTTTCTTGGGCAATCAATGACTCCAAATTAAAGCCGGTCCGAGAGTGCCGGAGTTTTTCAAACTCTGCTCTTTTACGCTCTCCCTTCATGTTCTCTTGTCGACGGTGTACTCGTTCTCATCAATCTATTATCCGACCCCCACCATATTCCGCACTGGTGTGACGGTGTACTGCGAGAAGGCACCTCTCCAGTTTGGGGTCAACACCGTCAAATCTCCACCGACAACAAAGATTTTCAAAGTCGACACATACGACGCGTAAAACACCATTATCGTGCTATGAAATCGACCCTAGAGTGCCTCCAGTGCCATTATTGTCAATCTGGAGCTCGTTTGAAGACGACTGACACCGTTTTTTGCGGTCATTCCATGGTAGAGGCAAGTATCATCTTAATATCGGAACATTGCCGATGGATGCATACAGAACAGGTTTGGAGTGAAATGTCGCCAGGTGAGTCTTCCAAGTGCTGCATGCCGTGATCTCCATTGTTGATTATCAGTATCCTGCTCTTGTCGCTCCCGGATTCGTGTTCAACTCATCGAGGCAACAAAACTAGACCCCGAACCTACACTACATGGCACTCCAATGAGCCTCACTCGAGCTTGAATGTACTAAGCCGGTCGACTCGTCAAAAAGTGCGTGTTCTTTCATTCGTTTTCCAATTCGTTGAGCCATGCCACATACAGTCTGAAAATGTGACACCCTGGAAACTCTTCTTGAATCTTTTAATCTGATCTGGATGTGCGCAGATTTACGTGACACGCAGTGAGTACAGCCTAACAATACAATTGTATCTGAGTTGGCTCAGCTTTCCAGACCGGAATCGCAGTGTGCGACAATGATGATGGTGGGTGGAGTGCAGAGGTGCAAAAGCGCCAGGGAAAATGAGCTGTGAAGCATGCTAGAGGAAAACCCTCCACAAAACTAAACCAACTAAAATCCTCAACACTAAATATAACTATACACCTAATACCTTCTCCAACACCTTCGTAAATGCTCAGGATCTACCACTGCAAACACTAAGATACTCAAACCCCTCCCAGACAAATGACTGAGTGATCACCATCCTCACAAAATGAGTCTGGACAAAACACTCTGAACAACGGCTAGTTGAGTTCAGAACACAAAGTATTACTTGATTGGCGATAGAAGTCTCTGACGAGCATTCGGGGGGTTTAGACAACGAAGTGCCTTGGCCAACTAACCAGTGATCTGATAAACTCTAACAGATTCCCATCACACACTCCACAGGACCTGCTTTAGGACTGCTTTGGATGTTTAGGTGAACATGATAGAACTTAGAGATGAACTCCAAGAGCGAGAATTGGGTTGCCTTAAAGACACATAATCCATGAAGCAAATGGCTCAACAGTAGATAACGACAGGTTTGGTTTGAAAGACCAGTTGCACTAAAGACAATATGTCCAACACAGCAGTTTAGATTTAGAGCTTCTCAGCTTTAAGAGCGTAACGGTGCAAGACCGGCAAAGGTGTGGGCGGTTTAGACCCATGGGCGTGTTAGACCCGGTTGGTGGGCGGTTTAGACCCGTTTGTGTCCCGAAGGCGCGTAACTCCGTGTTCTAGTAACCCCGTGTTCTCGCTTAGGTGGGACTGTGATCAGCCAATGCTATGGGATTTCAATACCGATCACAACATCTGATATCGCCAGTTTATCCCATCCTAACGTATTAAGTCCAAAACATACTAAAATAAAAGACACAAGCTCAAAGGCTCACACAAAAGGATTACCAGTCCTTGCAGTAGTAGAACTTGGGTGGTTAAGCCAAGAGCGAGTTGGTGTGAGGCTGCTTTTGAAAGCGAAACCACACTGGACTTAAGTCACAAAAGATCCAAAATAAACTTTGTTAAGTATGTGCATGTATCTTATACGGCCAAGTCAACCCAGAAGCTCGCTTAGACCCTCAAGCCTGACGGTAGGACCCCTTAGGAGTCCTACCTTCGAGCTTGAGGGCCCAGGGTCGCCCTCAGAACGCTACAAAATGGGTCTCTATATATACTAGTTGTGTTTAATCAATTACTAAGCGGTTTGAGTCCATCTAATTCTACAGGGGTTGCTATATTTACACCATTGGCTGTCCATGGACCCTATATGTACTCAAGAAAAGGTACTTGACATCAATGCGACAGATAGTGCCTCAACAGGACAGCTAGGAGTTGACATACCCCTGCTGGGTTTAGTCCAGCCTCGGAGCTCTCAGATGAGGTCTCCCAACTTCAGAGTGTGTCTAGGACAACTGGCCTTGTCTCCAGCTTCCAATAGATACCAAATTCAACCAGGTTTGGATGAAGGGCTCTTCAAAAAACATGAATCTTTGGGATTCAACCCCCTATCTTCAGGCTCAACGTAATTCCCACAAGCTCCACATTGTTCCTGGATGGATTTTCCAAGTTCTATTGGACTAGCGATCATCCCTTGGGTGGAACTCGGTTATTCCGGGACCTAGGCAGGTCTGGACCAAAGTCTAGACTTGTGGTAAAGCTTGTGCACTAAATCCGAACTCGAACCTGAGATTTAAGCATTTCACCTAAAACTCAGAATCAAGCTTGGCCTTTAGGCAATGAATGCTTTGGTCACTACATCATATAGAACTCGAGTTAGAGATGCCTGTCCTCTCTCTGTTTAACTCCTCATTCGCAGTATTGTGCCTAGCTCAACAGTGAATAACACTAGTCTTGCTTTAACAATGGGATTACTTTGGCTAGCATCCTCAGCTTTGTTCAACCAACTCGTTTAAGAGATGATCTTACTTATCATTTTGAAGGCACACTGCTAGATAGCCGCTCGGAGCTTGTGCTAACTCTTGCACTCTGGTCTACATGATAGACTTTAATGGAAAGATGTAATAAAGCAGAAAACTATGTGTTTTCATGCCTTGGTCAAAAGCCTGCTTATCAACAAATGATTTCGTGACGACCCTCTATACGCAGAGCGAACGGTCGGTAATATTTGACGTTGATGGAACAGAACCGTACACATTGTTCTCCTTGCTCATTTTCCCTCCTCTTACATCGGTGTCTACACCCGTATCATCTGATTCGTCTCTCATTCCATAGTTTTCAGTCTTGGCGTTGCGGACGAATCACCGTCTGCTCCAGGGTGTTATTCCACCAGAAGCGGCAGGTCAGAGTCTTGGTGTGAAGACTGATTTTGCAGACGCCGCAGGGTGAGGTATATACTGTTCACCTGCCTCACGCGATGTTTCGAAATTAACGCACTTGGTTTTTTCCACAGATACAGCTTGTGTAGGCGCAAGTCATCGTCGGCGGCGATGGTTGGAAGCGGGTGAATGGAACGATTAATAGAGGCACGGGACTACACTTCATAAATAGATAGTCATCCTCTCAATGAATAGGTTTCAATGATTGCAAGCTCTGTTCAGTGGTAGCAACTTAAGTTTGGACAATATGCAATACATACAAGCAATATTGGCTGAACAATATCCGGCCAATACAGCCCGTTTCTTCCGAATATTGTCTGAACAATATTTCAACAATATTCAGCCAATATTTGGCTAATACACCCTGTATTGGCCGGATATTGGCTGGTGGGAATTTGCCTCAAAAACTCCGGTGTGGATACTAGTCTTGGAACAGAGCCACTAGAATGCGACCAGAACCAAAACCTAATCCGAACTACACAACACCAACACTCAATTGACTCACAAACACACACAGGGCTTATTAACACCCTCAAGAGCCAAATGTGCAAGTTCAGAGATTCCAGCAAAGTATATGCTGTGGCAATCTGACAATATAGTGCAAAAGCGGCCTACAAGATTATAGTCTCTTCCAATTGTTTAATGATCTTCTAGTGCTTAATGAAGTGTCAAGAGGTGATTGGAACGAGTTGTATTCCACTGGTATGATATGGTATATGAAACGAGTCCCTTGTAGCCTTGTAGTCCTTGTCCATGTAAACCTTGTATTCACTCAAAATGATTGAAGTCTTATTCAGACAACCAGTCCCTTGCAAGCCAAATGTAACCAACCAAAGCTTATAATTCCGAGTCCTTGTATCCTTGCAATCATGCATACGAGCAATCTGTGTAAACCGTGCAAAATGTGTGTCCGTGCAATATATTCAAGATATCCCAGTATAACTTTATAGTCAATCCAAATGTTTTGGGTGATACAAAGTACTACAGAACTAACAAAGTTCTATGGCACTTCAACTGAACTCTAATGATCTCGAAAAGGAACAGCCTAAGCTAATTGCACCACAAAAATCATTACAATCCAGTCGACAAGAATTAGTCCCTTCTAATGGCTGCTAAGCACAGAAGGGGGAATTCAGTGCCTTACTATTAGATTTACTGCCCTACTTATACTAATCCAGAACTGCTTACTAGCTACACTGAATAATGCTTTGGTTAATTTGGTTCCATTGTAGTTTAAAACTCCACATTGTTTCCGAAAGCAGAACACCCATTGTTCTCTCAAAGCGGAAATTGCCACATTGGTGCCACATCATCCTCAACTTGGAGGCCCCTCATTGGCTCCTACTTTGCCCGGTCCTGGAATACCTGAAGCGTCGCTGCGACGTGACCATAGTGTCACAAATAAACAATCAATGCTCCCAATTGACCCAGTGTGCCATTTAACTTGTTTTAACTTGTAACCAAGATCACTTTTCTCCCTCTCTTTGTCTAGATGGATAGTGTGTGTATAGCTCTTGATAGAATGTATGCCTTGCGCTCCCAGACTGTGTAGATCGGTTAGAACACAAGTTTGAGTATAATATTATGTTGTACCAGTTCGATGTTTGGCCTGTTAGATACCATTCAAAGACCAGCATACACAAGGGATTATGCTCCACGATTACAGTCCTTATTTAGCTGCTCAAGCCTCGCACTAACTTGTGATTAGAGATGCCCGTTCAATTGATATGGACTACTCTTCAGTCACAGATCATGTGTTTGAGTGATTTTCCACGGGTAGCTTCGTAGCTGGCTTATGACCAGACTTTCCCAGGGCATTGGACCGGATCGTTACAAACAACAACCAGAAGTACCTAAAGAGGAAAGGAGGAATAAGTTGGAGAAGCAGATGAAAAGCTGGAGGAATGTGGCGTGACCGGATGTGACATATCTCTATGCTGTTGAATACCATGCAGGTGGATTGTGATCTGGAGCTGGAAGGCCCGGAGATTCACCCGTGGTTGTACTATTTAGACTACCCGTACGAACACAGCCAACTAAACTCGTTAACTAAATGCACGATGCCAGCCATCCACGGCTGTGTCCATGCATTTCAGTCTAGACCCGACGCGTCCCGTGTATATCCGATAGTTCCCGTGCCCATATGGGGCCTTTCCTCCGTGACGCTGCCCGTGCCGGTCCCGATCACCCTAATTCGCTCGTTAAATAGTATTTTTTGGCCGTGCATAATAAATCTCTATCCCAAAGTGGGTTTCCCACAAAATTACGAGGTCTGGGACCCATTTCGAAGTCCCAACGGGGACAAACTGCAAAATTCACACAGAGAGTGATGGGGAACTGGCATGCATTCGATAAGATAACACATAGACAAATCCACAAGTTACGCTACAGCCACACTGGGAGTGGGGGTAAAAAATTGCTCTAAGTCGGCGCGTTCCATTACCGCTTCTGTGTCCACAACGGCCTTCTTCTCCCACAGTTGCTTGAAGTGGGCGTGTAAACGGCAGTGGAAGGCGGCCTGCTTGGCGGAATATGCGCGGAGTCCCGCCCTGATCTGGGGTGTCGCATTGGGCCGTGCTTCAGCGCGCGCTTCCCACCAATTCGCCTGCCACGTGAGGTACCGCAGCGTGCGGCGCATCTCCTCGGTCAGTAACATCACCTCTTCCTCCCAGCGTGTCTTCCGTGCTCGCGCGCGCGTCCATTCCACCCTGACAGCTGTATCAAAGGCAAAAATAAGGTGTTAGATATTGGAAAGAGCGGACATGTATCACTTACAGTCATGCAAATCCTGTTCTTCGTCGCCCGAGCCTGCCTGCACAGTCCAAATCCACGACATGACACGTTTCGACTGTCCCGGCGCGTTCCGTGGCGCGCGAGCACCTTTACCGCTGCCAATCATCGCCAGTTTCTTGAGCGCGGCGGTGTCTGATTCGCCGTTATCACCGTCTAACCGGATATCGTCGTCCTTCAGCTCTCGGAAGTGCGGCGCGTGGCTCGCACCCTTCAACACCACCAGCGCCTCCCGCGCCTTCCGATACTTTTGGGCGCCGGCGGTGACTCGCTCCCCCACCTGTTGGATCAGCGTCCGCGCCTTCGTTACCTGCACCTGGCCGGTAAGGTGTTCGTTACGGAACGTGATAAGATGGCGTTTTGCGTGCAAACGGCCGCGCACAACGATCAAGGCGGCACCGCACTGCGCCTCCCGGAGCTTCGCCTCCATCTCCGGCAGCCCGTTGACGCAACCCAGCGCGCGCTCGTCCTCGGGCAACTCGTGTGGCATGTACACCTTCATGTGCTCGACCCTGGGAGGCGCCACATCGGCGTTACGGTTAGCTTCATCCGCACGCAAGGCCCGCTTTGCGCCCGGCATGTAAGTGTCTTGAAGGTCGCGGAATGTCGAGAATTTCTTCAGGAGTGCAATACGCAGCTCCTGGATGCGCGCTTCGCGTTCCGGCGCCACCAAGGCCAGACCGGCTACTTCAGCGATAATACGACGCCTGAATTACATCAATAAGTCGTCAACAACATGTATTGAAAACTTACTGTGCCTGCTCGATTTGCAAACCAGCAACGAGGAAGGCCGTTGCACTGGTCCCATGCAACGGTGTCTTGCCGCTCACCGCCTCCCGTTCTTCCTCTTTCTTGAGCTGAAGACGGACGGCGGTCTCGGTTGGTCCATCTGGAAATCTCCATTAGATTACTCATCAGACGGCGCGAATCAGACTCACCATGCTTGTCCAAAGTGTATGGGTTCGGTTTAGAGGGATCCTTAAGCCAGGTCTTGATCATAGCCAGCCATTCCTCGAGCACGTCGTGCTCGACGCTCGCGGTCACCTCCTTGTATGCCGCGACTTGACGGTCGCGCTCGGCCCGGGCAACCGCTAACTTACGGCGCAGTGCATCGCCTAGATAAGACAATAGATTATCGTCAGTCAGCTAACGAGACCTTTATCTGATTCCAACACTCACCCAATCCCAGATTTTTTAAGAAATTGTGTGAATCTATCTTGGACTCAAGCGTGTCGACACGATTGCCCTTCGACATGTCCTTTGTGTGATAGGATGCCGGGTTGAGGACCGCCCACGTCCGTTCCACGCCCTCCCCGTCACTCTTCCCCACGCCCGGCTTGAAGCTGAGGCTGTTCTCGCTTTGACAGACCTCGTCGTGGGACGCCGCATGCCAAACCGGCAGAGCACACTGCAACCGCATCTTATCCAACGGCAAGCGCATCGCCTTGGGCATTTTCTCCATCCGGGAAGCGAAATTGATCTTCCATTGACATGAGATGTCGTAGGAGATCGTCAGCCACCATAGGACGAACCCCATGAGTGCAGCAAGTAGAATGTAATCCATGTTGACGAATCTACGGTGGGTAATCAGTGATCTATTAGTGGAGGACCTCTGAGAACGCTCGTACCTCTCGCCCTTTTGAAGGTCCCCGATACCGTTGGGGAGAACACATTCATGGCGGGCGCATACACAACCCCCGACGCCTGAGGTCCGCAGGCCTGAGGTATTACGCGTGTCCTTTTGTAGAAGGGCGGCGAAGGCGATACAACTGCTGATCTGTGGAAACCATCAGTCACGAACAAACCGACAACGACACATGCGTACGTCTTTCTCGGGTATGTACTTCTTGATCTGGCGCCGGTAGCCTTCGGGCTCGACGAAGTATGCCCACCCGGGCCCCAGAGAAGGGTCGGGATGCTCGTTGAGCCGCATGCGATTTTTTAGCTTGAAATTAGCGTCTACCGCGACGAGTAACATGTATAGAAACCTACAAAATGTTAGTAAGAAACTGGCATCAGTCACGCCGTCGAGACTCACCGGAATTTAGGGTCCGCCTTGCGCCAGTCAGCCGGAAGATTGCGCTGATCGTGTGGACATGCCCAGCAAAGCACAGCGCATTCGCGCGCCGCTGTCGCCATCAATCCATGCACGTCGAAGGCGCGCCCAGCCCTCTTGGCGCGATAAAGCCAGGCCCATTGACGCGTCATCCGCATGAACTCCTTGTAACGATGCTGCGTGTCGGTCAGAATCGAGAGGGAAAAGACGGGTTGGGGGGCCTTACCGGGATCCAGTCCATGCCTGTCGACGCCGCCGCATTGGTTTGGCGCTCCATCGCGGTGATGAAATCGTTTACGTTCATATTTCCCACGACGTTTTGCAGGCGAAACGTCTCCAGAGAAGCGAAGGTGGCGCAGGTGGCAGGATCTGTCACCGTCGCCGGATACCACTTGTTCCGCAGACATTGTTGCAGGTTGTTGCTGTGAGAAGCCTTCTGACACTTGCAGTACTGGTAGCGGACGCGATGGATGAGGGGTACGTCGATGACGGTCATGAGGAGGATGCGGGAGTCGGGGTAAGGACAACGGAGGCCGCCATGCCCCAGTTGATAGATGAGGCCGAGGTCGCGCAGGGAAATGTCGACCCAAAATGTACCGTTCCATTCCTGGTTCTCATAAATCAGTCGGAGAACAACGAAAAATATATATCACGTACCTGGATCGCATGGAGCGGCATAGTGGCATGGGCAGCGAGGAGACATGTTTTACACTGGTGATATTCCCCGCATGCGCTGCACTTGAACAAGCGCACAGGCGGCACGACCGGCTGCGGGACATCTTTCGACGGGGGGACGTAGGCAACATCACACCATGCACAGCTCAGAGCTGAGGCATCGCGGTCGCCGGGTCCATCGTGCCGTGTAAGCTCGTCCAAAAAAAATTGCGCCAAGGGCCGCCATAAACGCATTGGATCCGTCTGCATACTCAAGTCAGCTGTATACAGGTAGCAGAATAAATTAGATGAACCGAGCTGTCATATGTTTTGCGTTTGCCCAGAACAACGGGCGTGCTGTCACTAGACTCGGTGGCTACAGGGTCTCCAGGGGTTAAGCCGACCTCAGGTACTTCGACCGGGGACCACTCGGCCAGCTCGTCCGCGTCGGTGCTCTCCAGCCGCCGTTTTTTATGTGCGATGTTCATCAATTCCTCTTTGCGACGCGCCATGTCACTTGAGAAATAGACGCCGCGATCCGCGGACAGGGTAACGTCCTCGGTATCGTCGTTCGTGTCGACATAGAGGGTAGCGTGCTGAGAAGTGGTGGTGCGTCCGCGTCCACCGCGATTGACGCCAGAAGACATCGATGAAAGATCAGAAATGGGGAGTGAAAGAGCGACAAGGGGTGCGAGAGATAGCAGGAAACACAGAAGCAAAAAAACCGGTCGGGCACAGGGCCCAGCCGTCCAGTTGGCTGCCATTTTCTGGCCAGCCAGCTGGTGCGTCGAAGTAATTAAGAGGGCATGGTGATCCTTGATGGTCATCAAACACATCAAACTACAACCCAGATGCGATCATCTATGCCTCTTCCTACTTCTCCAGACTTCTCCCTACTATCTCTACTACTAGCTGCTACTGTGGTGCTTAATCACGCTTGTTAGGCTCTTCAAACGTCAGTATCCTCAAGATTAGTGGCCCTCCATTGTCGTTCACCACTGCTCAAACTTCAGTCATCGAATAGTCATCGTCACTTGGTCATTTAACCGGCTCGCCAATCTCTGTCTGCACACTCGCCTAGACTCGCGTCGGGGAAGTGAAGTTACCGACTCGTCAGTAACGTTACTCTCGTTAACGACTCGCGAGATTCCACCTGCTCATCAAAACGCGATTGGTCTCACATTATCCCCGGTGAATCACTTCATACAGGTTCCGAGATTACCGCAGTCTTATTATTTTTTGTAGGTCTACTCCTGAGGTTGTTGAGTGTCCCTAATAGCGGGCCCAGGCCTGTGCAGGTAAATTCAGTATTTTTGCACCAAAAAAGGTCGCGTCAAGATTACTAGTTGGTCAGTCGACGCGCCGACGGACACACCCTGCATGGCATGCATATGACGCCGGTGCTTCTTAGTGCCATGTGGGTGTCTAATCGCTGGGCACGCCGCTCTCGATCCCATTTTGCCATCTGGCGGACGAAATCCCCGAAACGCGCTTGTAAATCTGCATCCTACGCGTCCAAGTGAGTATTGTGACTGAGTTTCATTTCATCCAGTAATCTGACGCACATTAATATCATACAGCCTTACAGCATTCAGAGGAACAACAGTGCCCTCGTTTGTAGCGTTCATTCTGCGCCCTTTCGTCGTCCGTAATTAATCACAGTTCTCAGGTCTTATTGTTCTCTCTGTTTTAAATCCATCCCGGGGCCCGCCCGCACATGGCGATCAAAGATGGTTCAGTTCCTAGAATCTCGCGTCCTGATATCTCCACTGGTACTGCCTCTCTCGAAATAATATACCTGCTCTTGAAATGTATGTTTGCCAGGCAAAAAAAAAATGAAAAAAAAGCTTTTTCAGGCTCAAATTCCGTCTCAAACCATGTCTGATTTACCAAGCAAATACATGTGGTTCATAAACTACAATTTGCTGCGTCTGGAATCCATCAGAAAAGGATGGAAGGCAGCTAACAACACTTACACTTTTTCAGGCTCACAATTGCGGTGGAGCGCGACGTTGAAGCTATGGCTGCTGCCATCGCACTCGTGCCACGCCCGCTCCACGACCTCGCCGCTGTTGCGGGCGATCTCGCAGTGGCGGATGTGGTACGCCGTCGGGTGGCAGCCGATGTCGTACGAAATAAACCTGTCTTGATTTCTGAGCCGAAAGTTCCCGTCGATGGGGACGTGAAGGGCGTAGCCGAGGAACTCAGAAGCCCTGTAAACAGAATCAGTATCTGAGCATCCGATATCTGGACAACCCGTACCTCTCGCCGCGGTGAAACACATTCAGCCTTGGTACAGAATAAAATTTCGGCTTGGGTGTGTTGTCTCCTCGGTACAGGACAAGTTCGCGGCCTAGCGATAACTCTCGTGAGCACGGTACACTTGAAATAAAAAACAGAAATGTGCCTTACAAGTGTTGGTGTTAGACTGCATGAGCGACAATTAAATGCAGTAGATGAACAAAGATAAGCCTGGGGCACGTACCTTTTATAATGATGCAAAAGGAGATCCGTGATTCGACGCATGCCGCAGACTCCATGCATCACGGTTGCGTTGATGTATCTGAGGGAAAGAAAATCAGACGGCAGGTTTTGCGACCCTGCGCCCAGCCAACCGGTCGGCTGTGTTCGTCCCATAAGTCTTCAGTTTCCGTCGTGAGTTTCAACTCACTCCCTGCCGCGAATTTTCCTGCACCCCAAAAAATGTCCTTCCTCCCGCCCAATGACCGCCGTGGCCGTTCGAAGACGAAGTACATCTTTCAGCATCGCCCGCACGACGCGCCGCTCCAGGCATCGACCGACTTTCACTATGCCTTGGCCGACCAAATCAGTCGCGTGCTGGACCGTGAGGACAACGACGCGGTGTATCGCGGTGATGTGAGCATGAATTTCTCCAGGCCCAAATGTGTGCTCACCTGGTGTAATAGATAAAACCTCACGAAGCGTGCGCCCCGCCGCTGCCACAGGTGGAGGGCGAAGAGTACACCGTGCGCGAGGGCTCGCTTGTCCAGGCCGTGCGCGAACCCTCGCTCGTCCCCACCGAGCGCGTCCCATCCCCGGAGCCCACGGTGCGCGAACCCTCGCTCGTCCCCACCGAGCGCGTCCCATCCCCGGAGCCCACGGTGCGCGAACCCTCGCTCGTCCCCACCGAGCGCGTCCCATCCCCCGAGCCATCTTCCTCCCAAGGCTCGATGTTCCCAATCTCGCCGGGTTCCTTCTATGCGAGCGGCCGTACTGCATCACCCACCGCCAGCGATTACGTGCGCAGGCCGTTTACTTACGCGAAGCGCCACAGAGAACGCGCTCGCGCCGAGCGGGCTGCTGAACGGCTCCTGCTCCAGCGCAGCGCACAGTCGGTCAAGACCCCCGGGCCCAGGATCGCACGCCCTCGGAAGAAATATCCCAAGGCGTCGCGTAGTTCACAGCGTTTGCGCGGCGGCATCAATCCGGAGGCCTCCCTGGATCTAACGCGAGTCGTCCAGATGCAAGTCGTCCTCATTTCGCCGCTGGCCGGGTAAGTTGTTGACACCCCATTTTGACGTATGCTGACTGGTTTTTATTCCAAGGCAAATCCGTCCTTTCACAGACCGTAGCGGCTTTGTGGTGGGTGTGTATGCTGCGGGCCCTCATAACGAGCTCCTGGCGTGGCATCAGCTTATCGAGCGCGCGGGCAAAGCTATGAAACGCGTCTCAAACCGCGGGGATTTTACTAGCTTCGGCGACGACAACGTGTTCCTGCGGGCCGGCATCGACTTTGGTGTTCGTGGTCCCGTAAGTTTCGTTGTTTGCTTCACATACCCGCGACTTACCTTTTTGGCGACTTAGTGGCCCCACCCTGTCGTCAACCTCCCAGTCAACCGCGACGAGCTGCTGACACTCATTCGGTCCGATGATATGCGCGTCATTGCGGCCTACCAAAATGGTAAGCACACTCATATCTTCACGTAACTTACTTTGGTATCTGACGCACACGTTAGACTTGCTACAGCGCTTCATGCCCCGCAAATACGCTCACCAACAGCTCATGATGCAGCAGCTCGACGAGAAAGAGCTCTCGTACCCCGCGTTCCCAGGCTCCCCATTCACAACAGCGGAGTTCAACTTCAACAACATCTACAGCGTCATGACGGACAACCCTGAGGATGAGTTCGGCTCCGTCCGTGCTCTTACCGTGCTTGGTGTGTACGGCGTCGCCAGCGCCTGGTTCTTGTACTGGCCCGCCAACGGACAGGATCGCATGGCCATCAGATGCCCGCCGGGGACGACCCTTCTGATCCCCGCGTCGATAGTGCGTTACGCGTTTTCAGCGTTGTACAAGGGCGAGACCCGCTACTTGGTTCAGCAGTACTACAGTGCGGCGCTTGGGCGGTGGATCCAAAATGGCTTCCGGTCGGATACTGATTTCCAGAACCTTTCTACAGACGAGGAATGGGAAGCTCATGAAGTACGCCGTCTAGGGCGCGTCGAGTCGGTGATGCGTTCGTTCTCCAAAGTGGACGAGTTGTATGTGTAATGTCGTTGCTGTCAGTACATAGCCCAAATGGGAACAAAATTCTTGCCCGTCATGGGAGAGCAAATAGAGGCAAAGAGCGCGAAAAAAAATGCGGCGAAAATAGAATATTTTATTTTGAGTCTACATACGTCCCCCACAATACCAAGAACTTGGAATAAGCAGGCCAAGACCTTCACTCGCTGTCGTTGTCGGACATCGGATCCGGGTCCCGAAGACCTTGCTTGATTTCACGCTCAACGCGTTTTTTGTATCTCGCACGGTCTCTGGCGAGGATCGAGTCCACACCATATCTCTCAATGTAGAGTCTTATGGCACGTTAGCAGGTGTGCGCACAGTTGATCCGCACTCACCTGTCGCGCTTTTTGGCCGCACGAGCCGCCAATAACTTCCGGTTCCTGATCAAAAATCCATGCGTTGAATGATGCGCTTCGCCCGTCGGGAGGCACGTACCCTTTGATGTATTTTGCCTTGTAAACACGTTCCCTTGCAGCCCAGTCCTGCTCGTCGGGAGGTAGCGCCTTAACGGCGGCCCGCTTCCTTGATGTTTGTAAGTATAAAGTTAGTGTACATATATAACGAACGGACTCAGCAATGCGAAGCCGGGCTTTCTCGTTGCGTTCCCGACGTCGCATAATCCTAAGAACATGAGCAAATTGGAAGAGGAGGGGGTATAGGAAGCACTCACTCCAGCTGGTAAGGTGTGAGCTCGACTTTTGACCCCACCTGCAACGCCGCCTTTGTGCTATGACGAGGGAATTCCTTCTTAAAAATCCTGAAAAAAAAATGAGACAAAGTGTGCAACGCTGGAAGACTGAAGTACGACCTACTCCAATTGAAACTGGGTAAGAGTCAAGACCTTCGGTTTCGGGGTGTTTCTGGGCTTTTTAGGTGGGGAAGGCATGAGATGAGACGAAAGTCGGAGTAAAGTATAGAAGGAAACCTGTAACAGGCTTGAACACCTTCTTTTGTCACGAGTTTCCCCCCTCCGACGAAATTTCGTGAAAAACAATTCGAAGGAAAATGCTGTCGACATGGAATAAGTTTGCAACTGTTCCGTGGGCGTATCGGTAGGTATTCCGGGATTTAAGGCGGGCGCAGGGTCCATGGTCGATGTGGTAGAATCAGAGCCGACATTGAGCATCGTCGCGAGTTCGCACAAATGTGAGTTTTGTGACGAGTTCGCAGTTCGGCAGCTAAGAAACAGTAACCTGAGTCTATCGGACTTAGAATGAACGGCCAATTTTTTCTCGAGTGACAGGTTTGGATAGTCGGTATTCATTCCGTGAACGTAGAAACCCCGCAGAATGGTTGACGACCGGGGACGTCCATTGCGTTCACTGCAACATTGTCAAGAGTTGACAAGAGAGCAATCGGGTTAGGGTTACCTCTTTCGATTTCGTAGCTTTCAACACCAAGTCGTTTTGGTGCATTTGCGGGGACGTCACGGCTCTTCCCTCGTCTGCTGCGGCCTTTCGGACGTGTTCTGGCAACTCAGACAAACACAATGTATTTATGTAAAGTATGACATGACAATAATCAAGGAACGTAGGGAGGGGCAGCAGCAACACCAGTTTCCAGTTGAAGCGACGCTTGACGGAATGCCGCATAGGCGGCAGCGCGTCCCACTACCATTTGTTGCAATGAGTTGGATACGCCGACAGTGTTGAGGAGAGCTTCGAGGCTGCAAGTGTGGTAAGATTTACGAATCACGAAGTGTTTGGGTTACATACACGGAGTGGTAGACGCCGGGGGTGATACCACGGTAGACGACATACCAATTGTCGTCGAGGTCTTCAGAGCCGTGCAAAGGATTGACTTCGTCCGTGATGTCGAGGCTCGGGGTGGGGTTGGCGGGAGGATCGGACATGCGTGCAGGGAAAACACCGCGTGAGTTGCAGTTGCGGACCCAGCCGCGGGCCTGGGCATATGCAAAGGCGGCCTCAGCCTCGGCCACCGTGCGGTATCCACGGAAAATGGCACCCTTGACACCCGAAACAGCACGTTGGGCATCCGCCCTGAATTCTTAATGTCAGCGCGTGGAGGAAAGTGAGTTGGGGGGTGACGCACCATCGAAGATAGACCGCAGCCAAATAGCCGAGGAACACTACATATGCCGCTTTTTTGTAATGTTTCTTCCGCGGGGAATTTTGAACGCATTCAACGCTCGAGTTGGGGACACCCTGTGTTGCGAGCCCGGCGGTGGCCCTGAAATGACAGATGAGTGAGTAAGGGAGTAAAAAGAAAAGAAGCAAGGCGACATACCAACTCGTAGTGTACCCTTCCTGCGTTCCCGACTGATAATAATACACTGCCGAGGGTGTTGAAGGCGATGCAGGAGGCCGTGCTCGTGAGCGAGAAGTGACTGGAGCGGGAGCTCGTGCGCGAGGAGGAGTGACTGGAGCGGGTGCTCGTGCGCGAGGAGTGACTGGAGCGGGAGATCTTTGTGGAAGGACATCGTTCACATGATGATCCACGGTAGGGGAAATGGGAGAGCGAGGTGTGGCCCGAGGTGCAGTGATCTCGTCGCCAAGACTAAGGTTGGCTAACAGCTCCGCAAAACTGAGGCCCTCTGGTTCTGCAGACATGGAGGATGTGAATACCACTGAACGCAGGTATAGACAAGATGGCGATGGGGAAATGAACGCAAGTAGATCAGATGAACACAGGTGGACAAGATGGCGATGGCGATGGCGATAGCGATGGGGAGCAATCAGTTGCCAAGAGGGTGGAGCGGACCTGCTGGCGCCGTGAAGGTTGAGTAAGACAAAAACATGCGAGGCAAAGAACTTACTTTCTGACTTGACGCTGGACAGAGAGAAAGATAAAGAGGTTGAAACTTGAGATAGGTAGGAATCGACCGCCTTCATCCAGATGATGCGGTCGCGTCGGTCGCCAGCGCACGACGAAAGAAGTTAGAAGGGAGCCATGATAAACACATGTACATCGTGTCGGGAGCAATTGCTTCCATCACTCCCGCCTATGGTCGGGCCGGGGTTTTTCTTAGAGTTTCGAGCATTGGTAGCGCCGACGGGGTTATCATTGTGCACAACAATAGAAGCCAGATACACGGTATACTACGCGCGTCCCACTAAAATACGACCGGAAATGTACTAAATGCGGAAAATGAAGCTTAAAACCCTGACGGCAGAATTAATCGAGAGAAATTGAGAGGGAAAAAAACACACCGTATCAGTAGCTGCGCACCTCGACAAGGCCGTCGTCGAGCGCATCGTTGAATGCGCTAACCGCCAGGGCCTGGCTCTTGTACGCTTTCATGGAGTTGTGTGAGATGCCGACAACCGCTTGCAAAGCGAGGGGGTGGTTCTGGGTGACGCCGACATACTTGCCCTTGAGGATGCCATACCAGAGCTCACCGTTGTCGTGGCTAACTGGGAGGATGTGGGACGGGGGGACAACGCTGTACACAACACCCACGGTCCATGGACCGGTGGCGTGGGGAGGAGCGGGTGTGGGCCTCGATGAGCAGGCCGCTGGTAGATAGATTAGTATGATGTAGTTTTGATTTGTGTTGAAGACTGACTGGGGGCGGCCGACGGATACCCAAAGAGGGCCGAAAAAACGCGCACGGGGAACCAACGGGTAGGAGCTACAACATCGGTGGTGAGTGGTGGAGGGAAGCAACGGGTAAGAAACACTTACCAGCAGTCTGTAGGGCACCTTGCGCCACTGCAGGCACAGAGGCTGCCGCCTCTGTACCTGAAGCAGACGGGGGGTGCTGGGTCATTTGGACTGCGGCGGGGAGAAACGAAAGAAGAGAACGACTCAGGAGAAGATGGGGTGGTTTTATACGCGAGTGAGAGCCGAGATTGGACCTGGAAGGTCATGCGTTACATCAAAACATGTGAGGGCCAAGCAAGCGACTTGATTATGGTTGTCATCAGTTTCGAGCTGCATCCCGACGCTACGGAGCTACCTTCAAGCTCACTCCCAGGACCTTTTGAACGAGCAGAATACCCAGTACGTCCCCGGATTCTTTTGCCGCGAGCTGAGATTGAGTGCAGGCGCAGATGGCGAAACCTCGTAAAGGAGCGGCTTCACGAATTCCCAAGGCTAACCGGCGAAATTTACGACTGTGGGCTGAGGGAGCCCGGGAGAAGATCCTCCTCCCTCACCTGGATGGCTATTCCGCGGCGCGGGACAAGGGCTGGATTGCTGAGCGCGAGTACTTGCGACGAGTGTGCAACGAATTTCACGCTCGCGTTGATTGGCGTCTGGCGGATTCCGATGAGCCAGTGCTGAAGCCTTTCGACGCGAATACGGTGATTCCGTTCGAGAAGTTGTCGGACGCCGAAGAGCAGCAGCGAGGTCAGCGGGTGGACCTGCTTAACGCGGTAAGTCACACAGTCACACCGTGTGACCCGCCCTCATCCCGCCTCAGCGCATTCGGCGATGGTTCACGTATCGTATTCGACGGCGCCGTAGGCAAATCTCAGGACTCGATCCCCGCAAGGACCCTTTCGCTGTTCTTCTGGCCAAGCTCTCTGGGGTCACGGTGCCTCCAAAGGCACGACAAGCTTACCAACAATATATGCGCGAGCACAACGCCGATACCATCGCACCGGCTGTTTCTGCGGAGTGGGCAGCAGCCAAGGGGCGCAACGACCCGATTACTCTTGGCCGTAAAGAGCCGAAGGCCGGGTTTCGGGCCGCCGTGGCACGTCGTCTCTTCAATGAGCTGCCAAACGAAGAACGACTGCAGTTCGCGGAGCGTGCAAAGGCAGAGGCGCAATCTGCAAAGCAGGCGTTTGAGGACGCGCTCAAGAACCCTCCACCAAACTCTCCTGCCGCACGCCAGAGGTAAGCTGCCACAATTGCATCGCCAGCAGCGCAGGAATATTGACAATTTGCCCCAGGTGTATTGACGCTATTCCTGAATTCATGGCCCCTATCCTCAAGGGCATATACGACTACACCGGATTACACTCAGTACTTGTGGTTGGAGGACCGATGCCTAAGCTTGCAGGCGAATTACGGACCATTTCGTGAGTACTATGCATTTGATCATCCGAAAATGTATCTGAACTTGACCTTTTAGTTGTGCATGGGGAACGAATCGCACCGCTTCGGCTGTCCATTTCCCCCAGTGGAACAAAGAGCGCTTCTCGACGCAGGTGGTGAATTTCATGTTGGAGTATTTGAGAACGGCGTTCAGTGAGTATGACTTACAAATAAATTGTAATCTTTTACTAACAGATTGTAGCTACCTCTGAGTGCGCAGCGGCAGCCCTCGATCCTAACGTGGAGCTCGACAACGCTAAGTACACCATTTCCGCCGGCGATGACGTCCTTTCGTCAGACGACGACGACGACGCCGACGATGACGACGACGACATGGGATTCGAGTCGTCCGACACCGAAGAACGTCCAAAGCGTCGCACCAAGAAGGCCAAGACCGCAGTGGCTCCAACGACCACCCTAGCTACCGTGGCTGCGCCCAAACGCAAGCGCAAAGCGCCTCTCACGGCTGATGCAAGCGCGCTGCCTCCGCCTCCACCCTCCACGAGCACACCCGCCCCTGCACCCCCTCTACCCGCTTCACGGCCTACTACCACAACTATGGACATGCCAGGCGTGGGTGCCGTCACGTTCGAGGACCCTACGGCTGGCATCGAGTACGACGAACTGAGTATGGAGCAACGCCGGGCACGCAACCTTCTACGCAACAAGGCCTACGGAGACCTCATTCGCGACAAGGACGTGGTTCCTGTCCCTGCGGTGCCGAAACCGCGTCCGCGCCCCCGTGCGCTGCATCTGCATCCGAAAGAGGCAATGCGGCGTTCCAAGCGTTTAGTCGCCGGCGAGGGGGAGGATGTTGACATGGGGTCTGGCGACGCGATCGCGCCGAGCACCGACCATCCAGACTCTCCACCACCTTCCCCCCCGTCGCAAGACCCTTCCTTGCCAGCTCCGTCAGTCTCTCCGTCTCCTCCTCCGTTACCCGCCGCACCTGTCCCAATGGACATAGATACTGATGGGCCGCAATGGCGGCATCTTCCCTCGTCATCGAGCGAGGGCGACGAGCTCGACACCTCGGATGGCGGAGGACTCTCGGAGCCCGAGGCCTATGTAGGCCAGGACGACGCGGACCTCGACCTTGACGCGGACCTCGACCTCGACGCGGACCTCGACCTCGACGCGGACCTCGACAACGACGCGGACCTCGACGGCGGCAATGACGAGCACACGGCTGTCCCTGCGCAAACGGCGCCCCCCGTCGTACCTCAGGCTAGCCTCACCGCCCCGTTGCGTACTGTGTCCGTGCCGCCATCACCTCCTGGATATACTGCACCACCGCCTCCTTCTGCCATGCCCTCCCCGCCTCCCTCATCTACCGCGCTAGCGAACTCGACACTTCCGCCATGTCCACCAAAGGCGCAAGATTGGTTCATCCACGCGTACGGGGAGATGACGCGAGAGAACCTGGGTGCGCATTACACTGCGGTACTCGCGGCGTGGATCCGACTCGAGGCAGCGTGTCGATTTGAAAACCCAGCGCACAAACTGTCGTGGAAGGGCCGCCCTGACGAGGTCGGCCAGTGGATTAATACTGCCCGCGGACGCAAAGCCCCCCCTCCCATCGTGACAGACATCCCTAAATTCGCTGCGAAGTTTTGGGGTTGGTGGAATTCGCTACAGCCGGAGTGGCGCACGCGGGGAGCAGATGGGAAGTGGGTGAGGGGAGAGACATACGGGGGCAAGTGGGACGACAATCTGCTGCACTGGGGGATCAACGGCACCCTGAGCATTGTCGCCGCCCTGCATTTTTGGGGGTGTGCTGTGGTCCGCGATCCCGCTCACCGTGCCGACTGGGAGGAGGCCGTAAACGACGTATCATGGATTCTTGAGGGTCTCGCAACGTTCCACGAGGCCTTCAAACGCCGCAGATAGTGTATATTTGGGTGTATATTATGATTTCTAATGCTATGCTTCTTTTCTTGGGAGTCTGAGTCTGAGATACAAAAACGAGAGCGACCGAGAAATTCGTCCAAGTCCAAAGGTGTCACGTGGCGACGCGTCTGGTAAACACAGGTACACAATGCTAGACAGCCATTCTGAGGCGGTTGAACGGATCCGTAAAAGTTTAGAGGGTTTGAAAGGTAAACCGGATGGCCGAAAGAGCCATTTTGACAAAGGAAACGTGGCCTGTTGCTGCTGGCCCGTGAATAATCGAAAAGCATGCATTATCCCGTGCAAAGTATCTGTACCGCCCCAACATCGTGTTTTCGATGATTCCTGAGAGTCCCAGCTGATAGCAGTTTTTTTTTTTTGAATGGCAGCAGCAATTGAAATATATCCCTTCATTAACGCGTGGGAATCCTAGAAGTAGCTGGGAATTTGAAGAATATATTTGCCCTGTCCCAGCATCGCGCTTTTACGGTTTGTTGAGAGGTCGATTACAAACTGAGCTGGTGTTGGAATGTTTTCGCCCATCCAATTACACCCCTCGGCTAATGCGTGGGAATCCTATAAATGGCTGGGAATTCCGGGAAATATTCGTACTGTGCGCAAGTCGTGCTCTGAAGCCATAGTAACTGCATAGAACCTTGACTATAGCAATTGGGTATGTGCTTGAGGAGTGCTGGAGCGAAATAGAGCAAGCGGCCCGGGTATTGCATAAAAATTGGCACGGTTAAAAAGGGGAATATATACGGAATACGGCGGAATCCAGGGTCGGGAGGAGCACGAAACAGATACTGTGGGAATAGTGTATATATATATGTGCTTATTTGTAAGTATTGGCGCCCAGGGGGATACGTACCAGAACGGTCAAAGCGAGTTTTATGGATCACGTGTTGAGATCAGGCTATTAACCGGATTGGGAACGGCAGGAGCTGCCGGGAAAACCAAACCATTTATCCCACGCTATCGCTAACAGGTTATGAGGAGCAACCCCATTTGGACTGTTAATTGACCTGGAATCGGTACTGATGGATTGCTAGATATTTTATTGGATCAATTGATGGTATTCTGGCCCGGGAGAGCTGAACAAACAAGCGCAAGCACCGGGGGACAGCTAGCGCGCCCAGAAATGGCAGGGGGATGCATAAAATAGCTAGCCGTCCCGTTGGCTGTGTCCGTGCAATTAGACAGTAGGTTCCCTTGGCTGTATTCATGTAATTATGTCTATATATTACAGCTATGGCTCGGAGATTCGGAAATTGGAGTATGAATGGATTCTGGAGTTGCATGGATATAACACCATGCTACCACAGCAGCGGCAATCCCACTGCCACCATTGTTTGTTGGCCCTGTGTGCCCACTACTCAGAGATGGGGAGATTGTGCCCAACAGTGAGACTAGCTGGGCACCCACAGCCGTGCCGCCAAGGCATCCAAATTGCATCAAAGGGATTTGGGGGAAGAAGGGCCCGCCAGAGTTATGGCTGTAGATAGTGTCACCACAACATTCTTTTTTTTGGTGTTTTGATGCTGCAACTGCCCATGTACTACACATAGTCTGAAGAATGTCTTTTTTCTTTGGGTGATTTCCCTTTTGGGACGGCAGGTGGCCGCTGAGGTGCCCATATTATATAATACAAAAGGAATAAATGTTCTAAGTCCCTTACTATACCATGCTGCAGTGTATTTGCAGCATATCTGCAATGTATGCTGCAGCATGTGGGGATTCATTATAACCTTTCTTCTTAATGCTGCCACATGTGAGCTCATGCCCCTTCTAACTGGTAGGTAAAACTGAGATTAACAGGTGGTCCAAATCCACTTATATTGAGTGAGAAACTATACTACGGCTGTTACCCAGGCTATCCGCACGACCCGCTCTTTGCTGTCCACCCCCTGGACAATCCCTTCTTCTACATCGCTACAGAATTAATTCACCAGTTTCTATGCACAGTCACAATTTGAATAGGGTGGAACTGAATTCAGGAAAAATATGTAAATCTGGGAACTAAAAAGCTGCATGAATCCACTTGAATGTCCTTGGGCGGAGTCGAACCACTTGCCCTTGATGTCAATGTACAGGACAGCCAATCATTCACGAGTGATCAGCTGTGATCCACAAGGACTTGTTTTCTGTAGGATGAACCCGAGTATGGTGGGTGCAATTATATCCCACACCAATTGTGCTGACTGCTACCATTACACTTGCTGAGGTGGCCAAAAAAATGATTATAGGTTACGGCAATGACAAGGCTGATTACAAGGAGCTGTTGGAAGGAATGGCTACAGAAGATTAATTTCCTTCCAAGAAATACAGAGTGTCAGGGGAACCCCTATTTCCGGCCCTTCCGCTCCTGCATCTGGACCTTCTGGTCCCGTTCCAACCCGTTCCAGCTCCTCCTGATATCACATAGCCTGTGATTCCACCTGGGACCTCTGCTGATCACTCCGGTTGCTATCACATGCCCCCCATCCATAGTTACTTATATAACGGGATCTGACGCGGGTGATCCCTAGTCTTTCTTCTCTTTGGATCCTCCCCGTCAGGTCTGTCCATTTGTATCTGTAGCTACTCTGTAATATTTACCTTTGGATCCCCCTCGTCAGGACTCTTGAGTATACTCAGGCCTTGAGGTTGCTCTTACAGGTCTGAGATACACCGAGGCCTTTAGGTAAGTGTTGACAAGGGTCGCAGCTAGAGGGCAGGGATACACTCCAGACATTGCAGAATACTTGGTCTTTTATACAGTTTTAGATAAATACTAATGTCATGAGAGATGAGTAAACTAGAGAGAGATTGGAAATAATTGGATAAACGGAATGGAATGCCGGGGCAACCTTGTCAGTTAGTCAGTCAGCGTGACTGACTACTGCTTCCAAATTGGGTATATTTGAATTGGTCTTTGGGTGGAGATCCGTGTTTGCAAACTGCCGAGGTCTTGCCTGAGATGTGTCCTCGCAGCAGGGTGAGCCACCACAGCCACCCTCAAGTCTCTTAGTCACCACTGGCAGCCATTCATGATGTTTCTACTCGGTGGTCCAACTGACCTGGTAGTTCTTGGACATGACACGCTTCGATCACATGACCATGTAGTGTCAAAGAGGTGTCTGGGTTTGATCCTTGGTCTAGGAGTGTTTTTAGGGCAACCCAGGTGTTTATTTATAGTTGACCTAGGTCAGATATATGTCCCTTTGGTTGTCCTGGAAGAGACCTGGGTGAGTACCGATCTACCCAGGTGACTGTTGTCATATTGTTTCTAAGTTCCCAGATGGGTTTTCAGGTCTGTGGTTTGGGGCTTGGTATGGTATATCTCCTTGGTATGGTATCTAGCTTTGCCGTGCAGCCCATTCCTACATATAGGTTATGGACTACATCAGACAAACTTGTAGACAGCTATAGTCACAGTGCTGACCTTCTATTATTGATTGAAGTGCAACTGTCGTGGTTCATAGCTACTTACAAGTCCTCTCACATCTCTGACACTCAATCAGCAGCTCGGAGCTCACTCTGATTCTAATTGTATATCACTGAACAAATGTTCCTAGTATTGCTAGAAAACACAAAAATATGTAGATTGCATGCCTGTATTGATATGGGCCGTCTCACCATCTTGCCCAGTTCCCTGCTAGTTTCCATCTCATCCAGAATCCAGATATGACCCTGTCCATCCATCGTTGCTCTTCTTCTTTCTCAAAATGACATCTCTCACCCTTCCTTTTAGACTATGTTCCTGCTTCCTTCTAGACCAGACAGCCTGGTACTCCTCAGACACCAACCCCCAAGGTGATTCACAACTCCTCCGTCCATCACACTCACCTTCTCACTTCTTTTCTTCACCTACTCTCATTCTCATATACGTCGAGTCTTGCTCAACTACTGCTCATTATCGGGCAGTTATCAACCCCACCAGTTGACACTGCATGCATTGCTCTTGCCAGCAAGGCATCTTCTAATTCTAATTCAATTTTCAAGCTGCTGTTGCAGACATTCTCTGTTCAATACTAGCCTTGAAGCCGCCCTATTCCACCTCCACTTTATCACTGCATTGACTTCTTCAATGTACTTCAAATCTTGCTCTCTTTTGCTGGCAACTTGTGTTTTCTCCACGATAAACTCACCCTTGTCTGTCCTGTTTCGCAGTAGCTGGATGTGCAGGCCAGATCGGAGCATCGCTCACACTTCGACTTTCTTATCATATGTCTCCCCAGTCTGTTTACGTCCAGGACAAAAGTTACTCTCTGGCCGGTCTCCATACCAAATGAGCTTGTGACCTAACATGTGGTGTTCTTGCTAGTGCTGGTCTGGTGGACTGTGGAAGTTCTTCCGTTGAGTCCTTCCCCAGCAGAATTATTCACGGCACTATTCAAAAGAAAAGCTCATCTTCCTTCTAGAATCGTATTTTAACACAGACTCATATTCTGCCTGTACAACGATGGCCACATTACAGGTAAAGAAAATGTGCACAGCAGTATATCATAAAGTTGCCAAACGCAGGTGTATATACAACGGTGAGCTGGTTTCATTTCTCAACATCTCAGGTTGAACAAACCAGCTTGAATGTTCCTAATAGCAACTGTCTCCACCCTTTCCATGGCTGACTGCAAGGGCTTTTGTGGTGAGTACATTGTGTAATCAAAGAACATATTTCTCAGTACAGATTTTTCTGAACCTGATTTGCCTAATGTTGAACAAGTTGAAACACAAGTCTCTTGGCCAACATTGCCTGATGTCCACCCATCAGCCGTTCACCAGAACTTGTCCAGTAATTTTTTCTTTTTCCACAAATACACTGACCCAAATCATCTGTGCCCACCCCTGAATCTTCCAGTCCTTGCCTGATTCCACCCATATATACCTCTGAACCGCTGATAAGCCAGCTACGAAGCTACCCATGGAAAATCACTCAAACACATGATCTGTGACTGAAGAGTAGTCCATATCAATTGAACGGGCATCTCTAATCACAAGTTAGTGCGAGGCTTGAGCAGCTAAATAAGGACTGTAATCGTGGAGCATAATCCCTTGTGTATGCTGGTCTTTGAATGGTATCTAACAGGCCAAACATCGAACTGGTACAACATAATATTATACTCAAACTTGTGTTCTAACCGATCTACACAGTCTGGGAGCGCAAGGCATACATTCTATCAAGAGCTATACACACACTATCCATCTAGACAAAGAGAGGGAGAAAAGTGATCTTGGTTACAAGTTAAAACAAGTTAAATGGCACACTGGGTCAATTGGGAGCATTGATTGTTTATTTGTGACACTATGGTCACGTCGCAGCGACGCTTCAGGTATTCCAGGACCGGGCAAAGTAGGAGCCAATGAGGGGCCTCCAAGTTGAGGATGATGTGGCACCAATGTGGCAATTTCCGCTTTGAGAGAACAATGGGTGTTCTGCTTTCGGAAACAATGTGGAGTTTTAAACTACAATGGAACCAAATTAACCAAAGCATTATTCAGTGTAGCTAGTAAGCAGTTCTGGATTAGTATAAGTAGGGCAGTAAATCTAATAGTAAGGCACTGAATTCCCCCTTCTGTGCTTAGCAGCCATTAGAAGGGACTAATTCTTGTCGACTGGATTGTAATGATTTTTGTGGTGCAATTAGCTTAGGCTGTTCCTTTTCGAGATCATTAGAGTTCAGTTGAAGTGCCATAGAACTTTGTTAGTTCTGTAGTACTTTGTATCACCCAAAACATTTGGATTGACTATAAAGTTATACTGGGATATCTTGAATATATTGCACGGACACACATTTTGCACGGTTTACACAGATTGCTCGTATGCATGATTGCAAGGATACAAGGACTCGGAATTATAAGCTTTGGTTGGTTACATTTGGCTTGCAAGGGACTGGTTGTCTGAATAAGACTTCAATCATTTTGAGTGAATACAAGGTTTACATGGACAAGGACTACAAGGCTACAAGGGACTCGTTTCATATACCATATCATACCAGTGGAATACAACTCGTTCCAATCACCTCTTGACACTTCATTAAGCACTAGAAGATCATTAAACAATTGGAAGAGACTATAATCTTGTAGGCCGCTTTTGCACTATATTGTCAGATTGCCACAGCATATACTTTGCTGGAATCTCTGAACTTGCACATTTGGCTCTTGAGGGTGTTAATAAGCCCTGTGTGTGTTTGTGAGTCAATTGCACTGGATGAACATTTCGAGTTTTTGACTGCTAAAACTGGTGAAAAATATTTAAAGTTTTACATCAATTTTTCACTGCAAAAGTTGGTGAAAAATTCAAAAGTTTCTTACCACTTTTCCAAGTTGGAACAAAAGTGAAAAACTCGAAATAAAATTGATACTTTCTTTTAGAAGATTTTCATCAACAATGTTTCGGATTTTACAGAACATTTCTTGCCGCAAAAGTTGGTGAAAAATTCAAAAGTTTCTTACCACTTTTCCAAGTTGGAACAAAAGTGAAAAACTCGAAATAAAATTGATACTTACTTTTAATTTTTTTTCCGTCAGAACACAAGTGAAAAACTTGAAATAAAGTTGATACTTTCTTTGAATCACTTTTATTTGCATTTTACACAAATTTCCAGCTGTAAACAGATCTAAAAAACTTGAAACTTTTTTTATATGTTTTTCAGTTAGAATTGAGGTGAAAAACTTGAATTGAAGTTCATAGTTTCCTTTAAAATATCTTTTCGAGTAGTGTTCAGATTTTGAGGGAATTCTGGAGGTTAGTTTTTGTTTGCCACTATACAAGACATTGATGTACCTTCACTATGCTTTTTTGTTGTACTTCAAGCTGATGCCTAGGCCTATCTGAGCATATCGAGACAATGCACAGCGGCACACTAAACTTATGTGAAGAATTTTGCATACATAGGGGCCCAGGGCAGTCGACACTTGATCCTGTTTGATTGCCGGGTCCTGCCGCCAGACTTGCCGCCAGTCGATTCCCCAGACTTTCTGAAACCGATACTTTCAGGAGAACACAAAACTTTGAAACAAGTGTTTGTGTTTGAAAGTTTCGGACTTAATTCATCTCGATTTGCAAGGGAAACTTGGGGGTGAAAACCTTACAACCCGGTTTTACCCCTTGGTTTCTCATTGAAGTGAAAGACTGTAAAAAATGGGAGTTTGGGTTGAGTTTGGGAACATTTTTCAAGAAGTTTGGATTCACACTATTAACATTATTACTGAAAAAAGAAAGTGAAAATGTCAAAAGCAAAGATATATTAGGGGCAGTCAGAGTACAGGATTACGGGGGGATTCTGTGTTGGAGTCTCAATCGAAACACCAACGCACTGCAATTAATTGAGTGTGATAAAAGAGGTATCATACCAAACAGATTCCAAAGGAGGTGCCTGAGATATGGTTCAGAAAGGAGTTGAGAGACATGCATATGGACATCTTGAGCAGCATAGTTGAGCTTGTCTGGTCAGTTCCTCGGATTCGTCTACCAGTCTTCGCATTGTCACAGTGAGCTATCTCTGGATACATATACGCCGAGCACATGACTACTCTGAGATGCAATGCAGTTAACACAGCCCTCAAATCCAACTTCCGAGCTGCTTTGCCCTCAGCGGAAATGAAATACCTCGCCAATCAGGTGTTTGCAGGGAAATACGGAAGTCGAATCCACGGGAGGAGCGGCTGCTTGATGGTGGATCTCGGTGTGCACATGACTACTCTGAGATGCAATGCATCCAAAACAGCCCTCAAATCGAACTTCCGAGCTGCTTTGCCCCCAGCGGAAATAAAATACCTCGCCAATCGCGTGTTTGCAGGGAAATACGGAAGTCGAATCCACGGCAGGAGCGGCTGCTTGATGGTAGATCTCGGTGTGCACATGACCACTCTGAGATGCAACCCATCCAAAACAGCCCTCAAATCCAACTTCCGAGCAGCTTTGCGCTCAGCGGAAATAAAATACCTCGCCAAACGCGTGTTTGCAGGGATATACGGAAGTTGAATCCGTGGGAGGAGCGGCTGCTTGATGGTGGATCTCGGTGTGCACATGACTACTCTGAGATGCAACTCATCCAAAACAGCCCTCAAATCGAACTTCCGAGCTGCTTTGCCCCCAGCGGAAATAAAATACCTCGCCAATCGCGTGTTTGCAGGGAAATACGGAAGTCGAATCCGTGGGAGGAGCGGCTGCTTGATGGTGGATCTCGGTGTGCACATGACTACTCTGAGATGCAATGCATCCAAAACAGCCCTCAAATCGAACTTCCGAGCTGCTTTGCCCCCAGCGGAAATAAAATACCTCTATAATCACCTGTTTGCAGGGAGAAGGCGGAACTTAAATCCATTGGAGCACCAACGGCTTGGTGGTGGATTCAAGTGACCAAATGGGTGCCACTGGGTGCCAGGCATCCAAAACCACCCTCAAATTCAAACTCCGCCAAGGTTTACCCCCAGCGGAAATAAAATACCTCTATAATCAGCTGTTTGCAGGGAGAAAGCGGAACTTAAATCCATTGGAGCACCAACGGCTTGGTGGTGGATTCAAGTGACCAAATGGGTGCCCCTAAGTGCCAGGAATGCAAAACCACACTCAAATTCAACTTCCGCCAAGGTTTGCCCCCAGCGGAAATAAAATACAGAATTTATCACTGATTTTCGACCAATGGCAGAGCAGAACCGGAATCCGCAGAGCTGCTGCTACCTCGGAGGGACTTTCAGTGGCATAGGGTCACATACTTATCCTCGGTCTACCCAAAACCACCCTCAAATTCAACTTCCGCCAAGGTTTGCCCCCAGCGAAAATAAAATACAGAATTTATCACTGATTTTCGACCAATGGCAGAGCAGAATCAGAATCCGCAGAGCTGCTGCCACCTTGGAGGGACTTTCAGTGGCATAGGGTCACAAACTCAGCCTCGGCCTACCCAAAACCACCCTCAAATTCAACTTCCGCCATAAAATACCTCTATAATCGCCTGTTTGCAGGGAGAAAGCGGAACTTAAATCCATTGGAGCACCAACGGCTTGGTGGTGGATTCAAGTGACCAAATGGGTGCCACTGGGTTCCAGGCATCCAAAACCACCCTCAAATTCAAACTCCGCCAAGGTTTACCCCCAGCGGAAATAAAATACCTCTATAATCGGCTGTTTGCAGGGAGAAAGCGGAACTTAAATCCATTGGAGCACCAACGGCTTGGTGGTGGATTCAAGTGACCAAATGGGTGCCACTGGGTGCCAGGCATCCAAAACCACCCTCAAATTCAACTTCCGCCAAGGTTTGCCCCCAGCGAAAATAAAATACAGAATTTATCACTGATTTTCGACCATTGGCAGAGCAGAACCGGAATCCGCAGAGCTGCTGCCACCTTGGAGGGACTTTCAGTGGCATAGGGTCACATACTGATCCTCGGTCTACCCAAAACCACCCTCAAATTCAACTTCCGCCAAGGTTTGCTCCCAGCGGAAATAATAGAGGTATTTTATTTCCGCTGGGAGCAAATCTTGGCGGAAGTCGGATGTGAGGGTGGTTTTGAGTACACCGAGGCCATTGTAAAAACCTTCATTACCCTTTTCAGGAAAACAAGATTTTTTTCTGAACATCTGAAAATTCACTCACTTCAGCAATTTTCACCGAAAACAGCTGAAAACCACACTGTATCAGGAAAAATATGCATGAAAACTTATGCGAGGATTGACTGCCATAGGCCAAGTTGTCCTGACGGAAAAAAAAAGATTAAAAGACACTATCAATTTTATTTCAAGTTTTTCACTTTTGTTCTAACTCAGAAACATGATAAGAAACTTTCAAATTTTTCACCAACTTTTGCAGCCAGAAATGTTCTGTAAAATCCGAAACATTATTGATGAAAATCTTCTAAAAGAAACTATCAATTTTATTTCGAGTTTTTCACTTTCATTCTAACTTGGAAAAGTGGTAAGAAACTTTTAAATTTTTCACCAACTCAAAGCGGTTTGCAACAGTGTGGGGCTCCTGCACTATCGATTCCGGCCTCCCCTGCCCGAGGGCTGCAAAGGGGGATGCGAAGATTTCGGTGCGGTACCCACTACAACTCTGGGCTCTCTTATCCAAAATTCCGGCAGTTCATCCTCGTTCAAGAGAGTAGAGCTCCATGTCTGGAGTACGAGTGATGATTTTATCGCATTTTGCTTACCAAACTTAGCGTAGTTTGTCAGACCGCAGTCTAGTTGAAGGCGTTGGTTCAAAGCATGTACCCATTTGTTGTGAATTGTGTTTTCATGTACCGGCTGCCCTTGTCTTTTTATCACGCAATCGTTTCGATTTTTCCATATTACAAAGATAGACTCTGAGATGAGGATGCGGAATAGACAGGTGGCGCCGGGGAGGTGTCGGCCCTTCTCGTCTGCGAACGATGCCAGTCCACAGCCGAGGATGCTGCCCAGCGTCAGCTCTGGCCAGGAGGGGTGTTTCTTGAGCCAGAGATCTTTTGCTAGGGACCATACCAAAGCTTGGCCCGGACGAAAGCATTTCAAGAGGATATGCTCAAGGTCTTCAGTTTCCCCGCAGTATTGGCAGGTTGCCCATTCTTCGCACTCGGGGATGTGCTTCCAGAAAGCCCCGATTCGGTGCGCGGAGTGGATTGATTTCCACAGAAAGTTTCTAACTTGACGCGAGAAATCCTTATGCCGTATACTTTTCCAGATTTGAGCTGGTGTCGGTAAACGTTTGAAGTTCAGCTGAACCGCCAATTGTATCTGTTTGACATTGTTGTCTGTCGCCTTCCGCAACACTGCCTCACGGAGCTCCTTGATTCCGGCGTACGCTATCGCTTGTGTTAGAGTCGACAACTTCGCACTGGGAAGCTCTAGTGCTGGGTCTATGGTATAGTTAACTCTGCTGGGTTCTACGTCGTTACAACCTGCTGCGGCTTGACTGGCTGCTTGTGCAAACCCAGTCGACTCAATCCCTGAGTCCTTTTCGTCCTTGAAGACAGTCTTGCCTTCTCTGGCTTTTAGTAGTGCAGCTAGTGCACGAAGAGGCTCGCGCTCCGCTATTCCAATCCAGCCCCTGTCTTCCATGGCTTGGAGCCGTTGCACCATGGCAACACGAACACCTTTTTTTCTTGCTGGTCAGTACCATGCTTTGGCTGCTGGGGACTTGTCCCGTTCCGAGGAACATAACTGTGGCTTCTGCCAACAGCGCCGTCTGTGGGAGGTTTTCGGGGATCCGGATCGAGAGATTATGCTCATTTTCGCGGCTGAGCCACAAACCGGCCCCAGTAACCATGCGGCCGCCCCCGCTTCTTTTTGTCGCACTTCCAGAGTAGAGTGTGAGTGCCGTATCTTGGGACGAGGCCATTTCCCGTGCACGTTCCAGCGGTGTGGCATCTACTGGCTTGGCCGGTGTGTTTGTGAAAACCCGGAAGCCGTCGGCTATGGCGGTAATGGGTGGAGGGGCACAGAAGGTGCCTGGGTCTTTGTTCGAAGCGATTTCATCAGGGTCCAGAACTTCCCGTGGGTCCCATTTAGGGAGAAGTTGGTTGAGCTTATGCTCTACGGCCAGGACACATGCATGGGGGTTATTACATCCTTTCTGGCGCCTGTCATTGCGACACTCCCCACACTTGCATGCTGGAGAGCGTTTGTGAGTTAAGTCCCGTGTACGATTGAGGATTGCGAGTCCGTCCGCAATGAAGATCACCCCGTGATTTTCCCTCAGACACTTACAGGCCGGGGTGTTATTTTGCTGCAATTTGTTCGGGTCCTCTCCAAAATGGTGCCACAGAGGGAGTTGCTCAAGAATTTGTCTAGGAGGAGAGATGGTCTCAAACCATACTCCATACTTCTTTGCACAGCGTAGCATCTCCTTGTGGCGTGCAGGCCATTTCCTTTCGTTGGGAGACCAGGTCTGGAGGAAGGGATTAACACGTGTGTTTTCCTCTGTGTTTGGGTCTTTCACTGCAATCTTTTGGAGCCGACGGTCTGTCAGGAACCCCCATGTGGCTCGCTTTTCTGGGTTGAGCTCCAGGTAAGCCTTCAATTTCATTAGCTGAAGCGCATCGTTACGGGCTTTCAGATCAAGGAGGTTCTTCCCCCCTTCAGCACGTGGGGCCATGAGCATTTCCCGCTGTACCGGGGAGGATTTGCCACCCCACATGAACTCCCTCTGCGTCTTGAGAAGGTGATTTAGTACTTGCTTCGGCATTTCATTTACCTGTTGCAGGTATTGGGTCATCGACCCTATCGTAATTTGAATTATCTGGCATCGTGCCTCCAGTGTGGGATGAAGTGCTTCCCATCGCAGCAATGCGGCGTCGATTTTCTCCACAACCGGAGTCCAGACTGAAAAACTGTCTATTTTATTTCCTACGTACCCGCCGAGGATGCGTACTGCTTCGCCATCGCGGGCAATGTGAATGTTATCTGGGATAGGTTCATCCAGGCGCCTAGACTGCAGCACAAAGGCGCGGAACTCTGGCAAGCCGAAAGGTATAACTTCGGTCTTGCTCACATTAAATTTCGCGCTAGATGCGCGGCACCATCTTTCCAGCAGGGATTGCAATTCCTCAAAGCTGTCTGATTCGTCGAGGTATACAGTAGTGTCGTCTGCAAACATGCGGACCACTATATTATCTATAAGTCTCGCACACAGTAAGCACCGATAATCAGTCGCACCAAATAGCCCTTGAGGTTGGACTTACGGAGCATGTTTGCTAGGGGCTCAATCGCTAGGTTGAAGAGGAGGCATGAGAGCAGGTCGCCTTGTCGCACTCCTCTCGTAATCTTGTAAGCAGAGCTTATTTCACTGTTAACTACCACATGCGTCTCAGCATTTGTGTATAGAGAGCGGATTGTGTTTATAAAACATTCAGGGATACCCCGTTTCCTCAAGGTCTCCCAAAGGTACCGGTGAGATGTTTTGTCGTATGCTTTTTCCTGGTCAAGCGCCACTATCACCCCATTTTGAAGGTCGTCCTCGGATATGGCACTTTGTAGTTCATCTTCAGACATCTCGATCACCTCCATGGCAAGATAGATCTGGTCGACAATCCGGCGGCCTTTCATGAAGCCTGCTTGGTCTCGGTGAATTAGGGTCGGGGCAATGACGGTAAGTTTGTTTGTCAAGGCCTTGGTGAAAATCTTATAGTCCGTGTTGAGGACTGTGATAGGTCTGTAGTTTGCAATGTCGGTTGGATCTTTCTTTTTCCATATCGGACACATCCAGCCCGTTGAAAAATCCGTTCCCGGAGCGACACCGTGGCTCTCGATATTGTTGTACACTGCGGTAAGTACCCTGACGCTATTGAACAGAGGGGCATCTGGGCCTTCTGATTCTTCATTCGTTCGTTTAGTCTCTATGTAGATTTCGTGGAGCTTCTTCCACAGCTCCGTCGGGATACCGTTTATTCCAGCAGCCGTGTCTGATGCGGACTGTTTGAGAGCCAGTAGCACATTGTCTTCTGATAGACACCTGGCCAGGTCCTGCATTCCTGGATCATTCTCATGTGAGCTCATGCCCTCCATAACCTGTGATATTGCCTCATCTTTAGCCGTGAGGTCGTCTTCAGAGACATCCCGTTGGAGAGTCTCTGGCAATTTCAGCCATTTCACTGGATCTTTTACTCCCTTTTGCAGGAGTAATGTCAGTTCGTTGTAGGAACGTCAGAGTATCCCGAGGCGTGTTATCTTTGCTCATCCTGACCGTGAATTTTGTGATACGATCCAGTTCTGCATGGCACCGAATTTGTGTGTCGGTGCGTTTTCGCTCACGCTGTCTCTCCACTATGGAGTCAATCGTGCGTTGGATTGCGGCCAGCTTTTGGCCCGTCGTGAGTGTAGGAGTTTTGGGTTCAGGGGTTTCGAACTCTGGGTCATCCTCTTCCGAATCAGAGTCCAGAGATTCAGTTTGTGTTGCTGCTGTCGGTTCTCCTAAATTGTTGGCCGGGGACTTCAGTAGAGTTTCACGCTCGTTTTGAAGAGTCCGTTTCTTCTGTTCAAGCGCACCGACTGCCACTTTGGCACGTTTTCGTGCGAAGTCACGCACATTGTCTTTAAACAACTTGAAACCCGTCTGGATAAAAGTTGCATTATCGTGAGTAGCTGCAAGACCATCCTCAAGGTCTGTTCCTTTTTCAATAACAAACTCCATGAATTCCTTATCGCGTAAGAGGAATAAAGGGATGGTATACCTCCCTTTTCCGATGTACGGGGAGCCTGGGGCGGTCAGTATGACTGAGACCATCCGGTGATCTGTCAGCCCTCCTGCGGCATCGCTAATCTCCCAGTTTTTGCTCTGCTTTAACTGGGTTGGTGGAACATACACCCTACCTATCCGGGACATAGTCCCGCGAGCACTTGTGTAAGTGTAGCCCTTTGTGTCGGGGTTAATTTTTCGCCATCCATCACCTAGGTTCATGAGGTGTTTGAACCTGGCAAGAGCAGCTACTGCCCTTTCATTGTCACCTCAATGTGGGAACCGGTCTATGGATTCCTCTACAATGTTTGTGTCTCCAGCCATAGAGTCCGGAACCGGAAGGTCTGTTGTCATCCACAGGTTGTACAACTCGTCTCAGAATTTTTCATTTTCCTCCATTGACTCGGCCGGGGCATATACCCCGAGTACTGTGTGGGTGCGGCAGCCATGCCACGGAATAGTTACCAGGATGGCTCTACCGGGAATCAGGTAGTGAGTCTTTACCCCGCGAGTATTTGTGATTTCACGGTTCAACACTACAGCAATGCCACGCTTGCTGGGGTTGTCGGGATTTGGAGAATGATATATATCCATCCTCCGCCCCAGGATGGGATCTTCCCGGATTTCGTTTGCCTGTCGTGCTGAAAGGTGGGTCTCTCCAACCACCAGAATGCCAATTTTCTCATCGAACATAAGTCTGTTAAGACTATGCCATTTGTGGCCGGGGTGTGATATTGAATCGTGCTTGCGGCCGTTTATGTTGATTGCGGTAAGTTTTACCTTTGCCCGTGTGTTGCGGCTTATGCGGGGGTTGTTCAACTGTTGCTTCTCCCTCTTCCTATTGAAGAAAGCAGGTGCATGCTCTACATCTGTGGGGATGCCAGGGTTTTGGTTCCGGCGTCGGGGTGTAGAATTTGCATATGGAGCGCTATTCACGCGTCACGGTGACGCATCACTCGTCTGGCTGTTCAGCGAATGGGTTCGTCCGATCTGGACGCTGCCAGAGGCAGTAGATGACTGTGCACCCTGCACGTGTTGGGCTGGAGATGGATTTTGGGACCCATTCCTTTGCAACCGTGCCTGCGCAGATTGATTTGCCTGGTCCATGTTCGATGCGGGGTTCCCCACCGGGTTCCTCCTCTGGGTTGCTGCTACCCGCGCCGAACGACGTACCAGTACGGCGTGTGCGCCCACGCCACCGCCCATCAACTCTCCTCCTCTATCATCGGGGTCATGGCCGGCGGCCGGTGCCACAATCCCTCCAGAGGCGGAAAGGGCATCTCCTCCGTTACTCATTTCCTCGACTTCCAAAAGATTAAAATTAAAAATGGGCGTTGATTTTACAACTCCTGAACACCAACTAATGCAGCAGGAGCGGGACAGACCTGACCGGCCTCCAAGGCGAGCGATGCCACCAGTACTGAGTCAACTTCCTGAAATGGGCAGGTGCGTTGTCGTTCCCGGTAGCTTAAGCATCTCTGCGCGGCTAGCTCTGGCCTAAACAGGCCTCCGCTGTGTGTTCAAACCAGCAGGCTTTCCCGTTCGAGCGGTAAATGTGGGCCCATGGTTGCTGCGTAGTTTTGCGGAAGGAGTCAAAATTGACAGGAAACCCCACACTCGCGGTTGAAAACCCATTTTTAACAGAAGTGTGAGCATCCTTCAGCAAACACAGTCTTCGTATGCAAGAAAACGGCGGGTTCCGTAGGGGAAGCTCAGGTTACAACGTGAGTACAGTGTTGTGAATTGACGTCAAGAATCCGACAAGTGTCAGAATTCTTGCGAGAAAGTTTTAATTTCCAAGGCGAGGAGAAAGCAGACGAGAATTAGATTTCAGGCGTAGAGTAACTCGTAAGAGACAGGCGGGGAGTGCGGAGGAGGAATACGAAGAGAACATAATGTCGCTACGGACTTCTATGGAATGTGCATTTGTATGTCACCTACTTGCGGCCCTTCGGGTCTTATCCTTGCCCTTGCCCTTGGTGTTTCCTTTCCCCCCGGAGTTGCCCTTGCCACTCGACTTGTTCCTGCCGGATTGCTTGGCTCGGCCGTCCGTGAGAGCGTCGCGGCTTGCCTGTTCAAGTGCTCCGATAGTCTCGGCTGTGGCGCCCAGAACGATTCCCCCAATGAAGACTCATTCGATCGCCCACCATGACTGGCCACTCCATGGCCTCACCCAAACTTTTGCGCCTACTCTTTCCCAAACCCAAGCGTCTATCATAGCCGGCACCCCCGTTTCGAGCGCTGAGGCCGCCCTGTTCAACTCCCACCGCCGCGTCTGTCGTGTTGCCTATTACCCTGAGGACGGCGTAGATCACATCGCGCATTCCCAAAACTCCGGCACCAAATTCTATGTTGTCTGCCCCGGCCGCGTTGAGTGCATCTATACCTGCAGGTGCTTTTTTTTTGTGTGTGTGTCCACCTTGCGAGCGCTCTGACCTCTGTCTTTCTAGCCTTACTGCCGAGTGCCAGGTCAAGGGCTTCCGCAACGGGAAGATGCAGAGCGCGTTCGACTGGGACGAAGCTCTTGCCGAATGGCGCAAAGGCTGCGCTCGCCGGCATGGCACCCAGTGCGAGAAGGCCACCGCCAAGGCCCGCGTCTCCTCTCAGTCGCGTATCCACCTTATGTCGGCTCCCGAGCGCGCTCGCGGCGAATTTTGGGCGATCAAAGGGATCGAGGATGTCTTCGAGTCGCTGTGAGTTTCCTTCTCATTCTCCCCTCGCATGCTGAGACGATTTGCAGGGCCGGCGCCATCAACTCCGGCGGCTCGTAACCTGAAGGAAATTTGCATCCTGCGCAGCGCCGACATTGCTGAGCTCGAGGCGTACATGGCGGTCTAATCGTTGGGAACGGCGCGCGGGCAGGCGGCATCTTTCTCTCGTATCTAGCGCACGTATATGTATACTCTCTCCGACCGAAAAAGCGTTGTTATTTTCTTGCAAAATGAATGCTGTTTCCGTTTTTCCCTCCGCTTTTCCCTTGTGAATCGCAAGTTGATTGAATGATTATTTCGCAAGATTGAATTACGAATTATTACGAGTTACATTGCGCTAGCAACCAACGCCAACCCCACCCTTCTCAAACGCCATGTCCGCCTACAACTTGCTCAGTGAGCGCCATCACGGGGATTTCCAGGGCAGGCAGAGAACGCACCTCGCTGCGAGATTGCAAGAGTACGCAGAGATGTGTCGCATCAAAATTAGACTCAAACGCAGGCAGAGAGAAGCCAGGTTCTGGGCTAGCGTTTTTGAGGAATACTGGGGCGAATTTGGTGGCGAGAAAGAGCTGGGGGAAATGGGGGTCCAAGTCACCGAAATGGTAGGGCATTCGTTTTCTTTTTTTTGAAAGCTGCACATTGACCGAGCGTGCCTCCCTCCGCAGAAAATCAAGATGTGGTTCAGACGTACAATGGCGGCTTTGTAAGGCGACGCACCACGGCTATTGTAGCGGATGGAGGGCACGGGGAGTTCCTGCATGTATCCATTTTGGGAACAGAAAGCGGCAGCTGAATTCATTTTGCAATGTAATACTTGACGGTGAAGGGAAAAGAGCGACACATCTAAGTTTGCACCCACGTATTTGCCCTCTCTACAAACAGAAAAAATGGCGAGCACCAGCGAAAGTCCCCCAGGCGATGTGGTCGATGTTCCCTCCGTCTCTGTCGCCCCAGTGAGCCCTTCTCAGCCTGCACCGCCTCCCCCCGCTGTCGATGCGGCCGCTGAATCCACGGCCGAAAAAGGAAAAGATGCCAAAATGAAGAAAAAGCCTGGAAACAAAAGCGATTTCCAGGGTAAGCGGGACGAGTATCTTGTCTCTTGCTGGGACGACTACGTGGAGGCCTCAAAAAACGGCAAAACACGTGATTTCTGGCCGGACGTATTTGCCAGATACTGGCAGCGATTTGACTGGCGCTTGAGCCTGACCGAGGAGCCTGAGGAAGGGTGGGTAGTGCCTGCGAACGAGAAGCTCTCCGCGCAAGACATGAAGAAAAAAGCGGAGGTCCATGCGGCCACAAAACCGGTAAGCGCATTGGGTGGGAGGCGGCGTCGATGGGAGCTGACCGGCTCACAGAAAATTAAATCATGGTTTAACCATAGGCGCACGGCATTTGGATTGACACGGAACCCCTGGACCGAGTGGTTGAGAGCCCTGCGCCGCCCCTCCGAGAGAGCACCAAAGTGCATCGCCGACCATCAGTTTTACATGCAGCATCCACAATACAGGGCCGCCGTTGCGGCAAAATTCAACGAAGAGCACTGGGATTGTCCCCGGAACGAGCAGATTTCGACGTGCTGCGAGGTCGCGCTCGAGATGTTCGAAGCTGAGCCCGAGGACGTCAAATTGCGCATTTGCGAGGAAGCAAAAGCGGAGCACACGGGGGAGTTGAAAAGGTGGAAAGCGGCGGACGTGGGGCTGCCTAGCGCGAACGAAGAGGACCAGGCTGAGTACGTGGAGTTCGAGATCCCAGCAAAATTCGGCTGTCACTGATTATATATGGAAACAGGGCTCGGAGACGCTTCTCGAGTGTTGTTGCGCCGCTTCTGACGGCGTGCAGAGCCTTCACCAGGTATCACTTGACGCTGCTGGGTGGTCGCGTCGAGAACCAAACGTTCGACATGATCACCGTTCACGCCGGCTCAACAAAGCCCGACGGAGAGGATGGGGGTTTGGACTTCACAAAGTGGGACGAGAAAGGGTTCAGAGAACGTGTTTTGGACCAGTTCATGTGGTTCCTCGTTGCTGGTACGTTTCGACTTTGAGCGAGGTACGACATGGTGCTGACCCACGCGCGTATGCAGGCGGCAACGATGGACCTGCACCACAGGAAGAAGGCTCGCACCCGCCCGCTGCCCCACCCGCTGCAGCTGTGCCGAATGTGCCGAATGTGCCGACTGTTGCTGTACTGCCCGCCACTGCACCTGCTCCCACTGCCGCCTCACTACCTGTGAATCCTGCAGCCCGCGAGGACATGCTGGTCCTCCCACCCTTGATTGAGGAGGACGACCCGCCTGCAGCCCTGCTAACACCCAAGTGTTCACGCCCGCAGGGATGCACGCCAGAGGAGGAGGCGGTGCACATCTGCTTAGACAGGCTGCGCATTGCGGACTCCGATTTGCGCGCAGAGATATTGAATCTCGCACCGGATGAGAGGGAGGCGAGGTTGGTGAGGTTGGAGGGGATGGGGGAAATGGAGCTATGCCGCACAAACAATCTGGCGAAGAGCCAAGCTCAACTCCAGCGCATCCGGGCGGAGGGGGGAGGTGGAGCGGAACCGGAGAAGGCGAGCATCAAGAAAGGGAAAGGGAAGAACAAGGGCGCGGCACCGAAGCGGAAATCCAAAAAGCAAGGGAGGAGCGGAAAGAAAAAGCGTGCGAGGAGGGCGGGGAGCGACGATGAGGAGGAGATTGCTGAGTCGACTGAAGAAGACACCAACGACGATGGTGACGATGAAGATGGCAAAGAGGCGCGCTTGGATGCACCGAAGATGCGCAGTGGTGGGCACAGAAGCGTGGGGACTGCTGCTGCTGCTATGAACGACCCAGTGGCTGTGACGCCTGCTAAGGCCCCAATTTGGGCAAAGGAGGCGAAGGAGGCCCTGCAAAGCGAGGCGCTGAGCGACAACAACGACTGGAAAACGGCTACGGACCTCTGGTGGGATCTGGAGGCTTCAACGTGATTTGTTTCGCCAGTGCGCACAGTTTCCTATTTTGGAGGATTTGTAATGATTGTAATGCATTAGAAAACGGGGTTGTCGACGGACAACCGTCCAAAGGAAATAGGCACGTGGGTAAAGTACGCAAGGAAGGGGAAGCCAGAGATCAAGGACGAGCAAAAGCTGGGCGTAGAATGGGGGAAGTGGTGGTACACAATTAACCCAAAATGGTGGTGCACGGGGGACGTCCTGTCGAAGGCAACGGCCCAGGCAACGGCACAGGGAGCATGGGACGAGTTGCGCAAGCCGGGCGCCAATGGCTTCTTGGGTCTGTTGATAGGTTTGAGATGGTGGGGAGAGGGACCGGCACAAAATGCGGAATGGTCAGAAGCACTGGCTGATGTCACGTGGGTGATGGCGCAATTGCTGGGTAAAAGGTATGACGCCGCCTACGAGCAGAGGTGTATTGCTGACACATTTATTAGCATCAACATTGATGGCAGCCTACTAAGTGCGGGCGCGGCGGGCAAAGCGGGCACGGCGGGTGAAGCGGGCGCAGCCGGAGCGCTGGATGCAATGGAGGACGTTTGGGTGGCATTGTAGGCCGCCTATAAGCAGTGTGTGGCCCGTATTGGAGGCAGGCAACTAGAAGCGTGCGCGCCCGGTTATCCCCCCCCCCCCCCCCCTATTTCTTGATTACATCAGCACACGTGTACTATATCTGTATGAGTCGAGCCCCTATTTTTTGAATCACATGCAGTATTCGTTCAATATCTCATGTTTCCATCAATCCCGCCCTCACGGTCACGTGCTGATTGCCCTGCCCCTGCTAGAAATAGCACAGGGAATTCGAACTCCGACACATTTGATTGATCTGATGGCGGCAGCAGCAGTTTTGCAGGGGGTGGTGGCAGTGCTGTGGCAGTGCAGCAAAATTGATAAGATGATGCATTATATCTTCTGGTGACAGAGGTATTGTAACTTATTATCCTGACTGAATAAGCTGCTATCCGTATTGGGTAGATAAAGGCTTGCCCGTTATTCTCTGATGCATGGACCTCCCCTTCGAAATCACCCAGCTCTGTACGGCTCCAGTTCCCGCTTAGATTCCTGCCCCCACCACGCCATCACAGATTTGTAATCCTTTCTCACCCTACTTCTCCTGGCTTACACCTCCACGTACGCCTCCCTGCTCTAGCTTTACCAACCCATACCCCCGCTCAGCCCCCTCTGCGGCTAGCATCCTATCTGCTCTGCTTCGCCCACCCCCACCCGCCGCCGCTTGGTTCCACCACCCCAGCTTAGCTGTGTAGCGCAGTCCTCACATGTCGCTCGTGGGCAGCTACCCCCGCTGCGTGTGCTTGCGTACACGCTTCCATCTCGCACCACTCCCGACGGTGCATCCCGACGCCAAGCATCAGCTGCGCCGCCCCACCTCCTGCGCTGCCCTGCCTTGTGTGTCGCTGCTCCGCATCTTCTCGCACGCAGTTATGAAAGCACCTGACAGATCTGGCCTTGTGTTTCACCTTGATGGCAGGGGTCTCCTGCTTGATGGACGCAGGGGTCTCCCGCTTGACGGATGTGGGCTCATGTTTCACTGTGTTCCTGCCCGCATTCTTGCCTGAGCGTCTGGGATGCTTTTCATCTGCCTTGAGCGCAGCGGGAGCGGGCTTGGAATGAGTTGAATGACGTGGTGGTGTCAGGGAGGCAGGTGCTAGGGACGCCTCTTTGCTGGAGTCAGACTCCTCCTCGCTGTCAGGAACAATTTCCCTGTTGCCGTGATCGTGCAAGTCCTCACAGTTCTCCCCCCAGGCAGCAAACACCTTTTACCTGGTGAAGAACTCCAGAACATGGCGAGGTTCACTGGCATATGCCTCGGTGTTGCGTCTAAAGCACAGTTGATCAGCTGGTGTTACATCCATTCCGTCTTTCCCCACTCACCTGAACGTGAAGAGACCCGGAGCGTCGATAACAAGAAACCAGTACTTGCGGCGATTCTTGTCGTGTTCCTTGGGACTAACAAAATTCACGCGGTTTGGATAGAACGGCAGATCGCACGGCATAAGAGAGAGAGACTGTTCAGAGCAAGAAACACAACAGCAAAGAGTGAAAGATAAGGGTAAGTTGGGGTGCACACGTGCTAAGATCATGATCTCCCAGGAATCGCCACTGACCTCGGAGATTGAGCAGCTTGTCTGCGTCTCTCACATCCTCACACGCTGGACAGCTAATGGCAACACAATCATATTCCCAGCAACAGTATATATATATATATATTTAATTTCCCCACACACAACACCAAATTACTCTGCCATCACCTTCACTGACTTTCTGAATTTGTGACTTTCTGAATTTGTTTTTCGATTTCTTGTCGCATGCAGCTTTCTTGGCTGCGGCCTCCGCCTCCAGCCACAGGGAACAAACACCAGGCAGATGCGGGGTGCCGTGGAGCTTGTATTGGGGATAATAAAATTCGAGGAAAGCAGCATGTCCAAACTGGGCAACAAATTTCCTGGGGGGGGATTGAGTTGGCTTGGGAGTCAACTTGCCGTCCAACCCTACGTGAAAGCCCTTTGCGACATACACGGGGTGCATGATTGCTATGTGGTGCTGGGATATGGCTAATCTCAAATACAGGGAGCGTATTGACCTTACCTATGTCAACAGTTTTCTATCGCCTACAATTTGTACCTGGATATTTGACGACGCGTCGATGAATGAGTAATGAAGGTGCTGGGGTGCGATTCATTGTGGCGTATGAAGCACACATGCCCAGCCTGCATGTATAAGCTCAAGGGCGAAGAGAAGCTTCTCTTCGACATCCTCACAACAATGGATGGCAATGACTTGTTGAAAAGAGTTTTGTGATGGGAGAGGGTTTTGTGCAGGAGGAAGGGGAGGATGGGGCACCGAAGTTGGCGACATCGAACGAGCGCGTGGATAACCGAGACGCTAGTGATGGGTACATCATCTCCCGTGAGAGGGTGAACAAGTGGGCAAAGACACGGCTGGCGGCAATGCTGCCTATGCAGGAGGTGAACTCGGTACGTGTTTTGATTCTACTTTATAGCAAATACTAATTCAGTGGGCTAGGCCACCAACAATCCTTGTGCGGACCGATGGAAGAACATGGTGAACGATGTCACATCAAAGATGTGGGGCATCTTTGACGAGTGTCAAGAACCGTTCCCGGCGGACCGATAAGGAAAGTCGGCAGAGTAGAACAGGGCCAGTGAAGACGGGCCCACGTGGGAGCCGTACTCAGTATAAGGGGAAAGGGTAGAGGGCTATGGCTTCAGCTCATGCGCTGCGCCCTTCTCTACGCCCAGTGCCCAAATTTCAGGATAGAGTCGAAGAAGACAGAATGCGGAGATGAACGGAGTCCGCAGGAGAATGAGAGTAAGGCAAGTCTAAGTCGATATTCAAACTGAAGTCTAACTACCGACATGAGAGCTATTTATAGGAAAGTATAAAGACATATGGAGAAGTCGGATTAGACGGAGGACCAAGTCCTCCGTGATGTATGAGTAAGTATCAGTCAGATGTACGTCGGAGTAGTCGGAGGTCCGACGTGTCCGTGATAGAAGCGTGTCAGAGCATAGCATAAGGCATACATATAATCCGAAGGCAGTACAAACCAAAAGGAGAACAAGAAGTCGGAATGGACCGGGGCCGGAGGAGTCCGCGTGTGGCTATTTGTCGGAGATGATCGGATCCGAGAGGTCCGATGGCACGGCCCGTGACAGTCATACTGGATGGTTTTTGTATCGGACTATCAAGGTGCGTGTTGGTCTTTTTCTTTTCTGATTAAAGGCATGCTAATAAATGTTTGTAGGTGGAGACACACTCCTCACCGATCCTCAGATAATGTCTTCTGATTCTATGTAGTAAATGAGTCACTAACATTAGAGCAGAAACTTTGCAAAGAACATTTTTGCAGATGGGAATGTGGGCCACGGATTCGAGGTGTTTAAACTGGATCATATCTGCAATCAATTCTGCAAGTTTTTTGAGCTGTCGCGCAACTATGCCAACTGGTCTGTGACAAAGGACCCTTCTACCGACGAAATGCACTTGACGATGGGTGTCAAGAATATGGCAATTTCAGACGGTGCAGGTCCTTCGACTTGATAGCTTGATATGTATGTACGTGCTACACTACCACATTACTCCGCACTTTCCTTCTGTCCGCACCTTCACCTTGTTTCCGTGTACACTGTCTTTACCACTCACTGTCTTTACTCACCGCATTACATTAATGCTCACTGTCTTTACTCGAATAACCACCTGTCTTTACAATGCTATTATTATTTATATTTGATGCACGTCAGACACTCCAATTCGGATCTGGATTGCACCTTTGTTTGTATAAGTCTGGAATTGAAGGGATTGGCGAGTACCAATGATTGAGAAAACAGTGACTCTAACAACGACAATGTGAGATCACAAATTTCCAGACTGTGAATTAACTAACCTGAGGCAGGCCTAGGAGGACTCAGAGACGCTATAGTGGATGGGGTGACAGTGGATGGGGTGATGCCAATAACAATTGGACTGTCCATCCACAGGGGGAGCAGTGAGCAACTAAAAAGTGGTTGACACCATGAACTAATATTGTTTGGTATTACAGGATAGATTTGATTGCATTTGAAAAAAGAAATAGTCTTTGGAAGTCTGTGATGTGAGCTTGAGCTGGGCGGTCTTGACTGTTAGTTGAAGCTATAAAATCTAGCGCAAAAATGCAGTCGCCTTGCTACACCAATGGCAATGTTATAGCTGACTCACCTTATCATCGGCCATCAGATGATACCTTTCTTGAAAGCGGGGTAGTGCAGAACTGGCTGTCATATGGGAAAGAGCAACAAGCTGGATACCATGCCAAAGTAGTTGCGTACAAGAAACTGCTATACTACGCCGAACAAGAAGCGTCATATGCAGATCATATCATAGCTGGATCCTACTTCACAACAACAACGGTTAGCCGTGTGCCTTTGGACATATGGGGGACAATACTTTACGAGGCGAATTTGGCATCAAAATCGGGTCTAGCATGGATGTTGCAATATACGTTGTTGTCTACGATGAAGCTCGTGTGTCGCCGTTGGAATTACATGGTGACAGAAACATTTATGGTGACAATGTGGAATCCTGTTCAGTTCTTGTGGTTAGAGCACAACGCCCGGGTTGCAATTCGACACTATGGGTACATCATGCATGCTGTGAGAAGAGAGGTCTCCTTCTCACTCGACAATATCGATCCTCTATCATTGTATGGGATAATGCAGGCTCGCCCTCTTATTATGGGCGACTCATCCCTTCCAACAGAAGCCTTGATTTGGATAAGGTTGATGCTGAAGTATGGCGGAAAACATGGTGTAGCGGCTGTGACCAAGATGGACGAAGCATTGGATCTGTCCGAGATGATGGTCTGGGATTTCTATGGGGAGGGAGAGACAGCAGAAGAGGCGAGAAGTGTGATGAAGTCTGTTGTCATGCCTGCTGTCAACACACTCTTCATATCTGGGAGGAAGGATTCTGGTCGCCTTAACGAACTCCCAGAATGGGCAACTTCAATGAGGCCTCCTGTTCGAAGATTCGATTGGATGATGTGATGCAGTCCAAGCGACATTACTTTGATTGACACAGTGACACCAGAAAACGATTTCAGCCTGGATTGGGGCGCTATCAGCAACTATGCGGAGCTGGGCACTATCAGAGTGGGAGCTAGGATGCCGGCACATTTGCTACGTTTGTCAAACGTCAGGATACTGTCTCTCAGCAGAGTGTTTCTGCCGAGAGAACAGATTGAGATGCCTTTGGTATATGAATTCAACTATCAGGTATGGTGGCATGGAGAAGAAGACACACTCTTTGGAAAGTTGGCACTCCCTGCACTGAAAATTCTCTGATTGAGAGGGAGGCTGTCTACGAACCCATCAGCAATTTCTTCAGTATCTCGCAACGTCTTCACCATTCGCTACAGGCATTTCTTTGAAAACACGGTGCTGGTCTGAAGACTCTAGAACTCGGCCTGCAGATTTCGTACAATATCAAAACACTTCTGGATCATCTTCAACTCTGGTCAAATTTACGGAGCCTGGATATACCTTCAAACTATGCAAGTCTATTTCGGGGAATTTTTTTTGATTGCAGTATGGACATTACACCTCGTTTGGAAAGTGTCAGGCTTCCGGAGATTGAAGGGCCAGTACACGACTGGTCTTATGATGCAGAGGATAGATGTCGTGGTCTAGAGGGACTCAGAGGATTTTGTGCAGTACGGTTTACCCATGGTTTGAAGTGGATTGACATGCAGAGAATCGAAAGAGCGGGAGATGTCTATCCTCATCAACAACAGCAGTCTAGATGGATGGAAGCTTGCTGCTGGAAAGAGGTCCCTTCACCTAATAATCCCAACTTGAGGTACTAATTAGAAGTGCCATTAGAAGTGCCACGGCCCATGCCATGGCAGCACAAATTAGAGGCAATATATGATGCTGCCATATGCTGCAGAATATGCTGCGGGCATACCGCAAATATGCTGCAGATGCACTGCAGCATATTGGATTCAGAGATACTTTGGTGCTGTATTATATAATCCCGCGCCCGCCATCAACCAAAGAAATATAGTAAATTCTACAAAAAATGATACAGTGTATAATACAATGGAGCCGACTATGGATGTACGTAAAAAAACACAAAAAAAGAAAACTCTGTGTTGCTGCGTTCTAGGCGGGCGGCGGGCGGTGCTTTCCTGGAGGCGCGCCACGAGGCCCAACAATTTTCTTCTTCTGGGGGGCGGCACGGCGGTGGTGGCGCAGCTACCACTCATCTCGCTGTCCAGCACCACCTCGCCGTCCCCAACCTGCCCGCAATGGGGCACACCTGATGGCAGCGGCATCATGGCACCCGCACCCCATGCACCCGCTACTGCAGCTGTGCCCCCGCAGCTGCTTGGCGGTTCACTATCTGGCACCACAGAGCTGGTGGCAGCAGGCGTGACAGCAGGATGAGAAGGTGATCTCGAGCACGTAGGTGAAGCGCGAGGAGGGGAGGCAGGCATCGTAGTTGTTGCATGCGGGGATTCAGGCAGTGAAGGCACTGCACGAGGAGGGGATGTGGGGGGTGAAGCAGAAGGTGCCTCTGCAGCGGCAGACTTGGAGGAGGTCGAGGCACCAGGCGTGCCCTTCCATATAGGTGTGGGTAGTGGCCTTTGAGGTGGCTGCATGCTGGGGTTTGTGGTCTTGCGCACGCGAGGTGGTTGCACACCAGGTTAGGCTGCCTTCGGTGCCTTGGAGCCCGCCGATTTGCGATGCACGTTGGTGTTTCTGCGAGGTGTGGACTCGTCCTCGTCCTCGTCACCATCTGCGGTGGCCTTGCGCTTGGCCTTTTTGCGAGGGGCGGACTTGTCCCGGTCCTTGTCGCCATCTGTGGTGGCCTTGCACTTCACGGATTTCCGAGGTGCACGCTCCTTCCGTTCACCACTATCTCGCTTCGTCGCCGACTTCCTCCTCTTTTGTGCGGCCTTCTCATCGTCGTCATTGTGGGCCGCTGCTTTGCGCTTGGGCGGTGCACACACCTCGACCTCCTCGTCCTCATCTCTCGATGCCCTCATCCTTGCAAGCCATTGCAGTTTCTTGCGCCGCTCCTCGACGGACATATCCGCGACCGCCTTCTGCAGCCCCTCCTCCTCCTCCTCCTCATCCTCCACAACCCGCAGTGTCTTCTTTGCCCCACCTCCTGACAACCTCTTCTTCTTCTCCGTCACCTTTCAAACCTTCTCCACCACCTCCCCTTTCTCCACCATATCTTTGAACTGCGCCACAATGCACTCCTTCTCCTTTGCTGTCAGCTGCTTCCAGTGGCAGGTCCCATCCATCAAGGCCTTGTGGAGTGCTCAGAGGGGCCTGATGGACGACTGCAACGACATCCGCTTGAAGGGTGTCTCCTTTGGCCAGTTGACAATGCCAAATCCCTTCTTCTTGACAATGGCAGAGATGTAGTTGTCCTAGTTCATTGCGCCTTTCGTGGCGCCTATGCTCATGACTGGCAAAAAAAATTAATAAACATTAATCTTGCGCAGAAACTCTACGTATGGTATCCCGATGTGATGACCTGCGTGCATTCTTTCTGCATCTGCTGGAGCATCAAGCTCCCTGTGTCCCCTAAACCATTGACTTGTCAATCCAGTACCTACGCCAAAGAGAAGGAAAAAACAACTCACCCCACAACTGATTAACTGCCCAGAGCTCAAACATCGACTGTATATCTGTAGGCTCCTTCTTGAGGATCTCGCACACAAAGCGCATCGCACCCAACGATTCGATAGACACCGGAACAGTTCGATCATGGATGTGGCCCCATGTGAAGAATGCAAAACCCATCATCCCACAGCGCTCGGCCAGGGCCATGATAAGCGTACCTCCCTTGCCAGGTGTTCCATTGTCAGCCGAGCATTGTCCTTCGCAGCCTTGTTCGTCATGCGAGCTCCATGGTGCTTAACCACCTGCTTCTCCTCGATCTCCCGTATCATCTCCTCCTCCTCCTCTTCAGTAAAATCATCTATCATGGTGGGGTCGTCAGCCACCATATGCTTGATTTCAGCCATTTTGTAGTGCTCACCCATTTCGTGGCCTGTCAAAAAAAGAAACTCAAGTCAGTTTCTTGCCACAACAAAGCATACATGCATGTGAACACGCACCCTCGTTCAAACCGACCATTATATGCGAGATTTTCGTGTTGTAGAGGCTCGGTTTGCGAGTAGGCTTGAAGGTAGATGAGGCGAGCATGTGACGGCGGACTTCCTGCGCCTTGATGGCATGCTTTGCGGCCAGCTCCTTCACACTCCACCTCCCACACCTTGATGTCCCTGGCAAGCACACCATACTTGTCCCCTTTGGCCTCTTTGCGCTTACATGCAGACACGCGGGAGTTCGCGCCTGAATCACAACGACAATGCTTCCAAATTGGGATGACTGGTTTGGTGCGGTGGCGGCTGTGGTGGGTGGTGGTGCTGATTCCCTCGAGCTTCTCACCATCCATATCCTCCCACTCGGAGTCTTCATCGTCAGGGACAAAATCGACGATTTGGTGTCTCGTTTTGATGGCATCTGGCTCAGGAGATGAGTCTCTGCCGCGAAGGGTGAGGTGAAGCAGAAGCATGGGAGCGAGAAGAGCAAGGTCATTGTAAATCTGGATCCTCCAGCATGAAGGGAGTACTTCGAGTTGTACACAAATGCTTGTTTGGCTGGCTCGTGTTTGGCTCCAGCCTGCTGGAGCTCCAGTGCACGTGAGGGCGTGGTGTTCGAGTTATTGTTTGAACAGGTATTCTTGTAGTGTACATCAGAGAGAGAGAGAGAAAAAAGGAGAATTCCTGGCAGTGGACAATGCCACCACGAGAAATAAAAGAACATATAAGCGCCGTACGGCACCACCGTGGAGATTGTGAGCAAAGAGAAGTTGTTTAAACATAGGTTGATGTGGTGGTGAACAATGCCATCTTCTGACCTATAATTGGATGTGCTCCCAATACCTGATGGTACAGGGGTTGTGCACGTCCAGTTAGTGAATTTCACTAAACGGGTGTGGACAACCCCGTACCATCAGGTATTTTGTTCGAGCCCCTCCTCGAGCATTCATTTTCCTTTTTTATTTCACTCAAAGTCCCAATTTTTCACACAAGTCATGCTATTTCAGTCCAATTCAAAAAAAAAAAAAAAAAGACGACACCAATTTTCATTGCCACAACCAAGACAAAAACTACGCAAAACTACGCGACCAGCAAACACGACAAGAAAACAAATACCACGCGACTTTCAACCACCAACATTTGAAAAAGGCTCAAGAAACCACTACAAGTTCTTCAATTTGCCCAACATGTAATCTGCGACCTCATCCAACCCCACCAGCCACACCGACTCCGTAGGTTTCATCTCCAGCAGCGCCTTCGCCGCGTTCTTGTAGAGTGTCCTGAGTGCTCTTGTTGAAGAGCACTCGCTCAGACGCGGACTCTGCTGCTTTGGAGGCGGAGCTCGACGCAGAGGCAGATGCAGTGCAGGCGTGACATGTTCTAGGAGCACACAAGGCACTCTCATCGAAAAGCGGTGCACACGAGGCACTTTTGTCATTGAGAACCTTGTGCCTGTCGATGCCGTGAGGGCTGTGATGCATGCGCTCGCCATGAGGAGCGATGGTGGCAGCACAAGGCGGTGTCCCTCCACAAGCAGTGGATGCAGCGGGTGAGCGTGTGTGAGGTGCAGCTGTGGTTGCACGAGCTGGCTGGGTGGGATGAGAGGGTTTGCTGGAGGAGCCTGGGGGTGACCGCGTAAGGCCGCGGGTGTGTGCTGGACGGGCGCCACGACAGAGAGCTGGTACCGATGTGGTGAGGTCACGGAAACGATGCCCACCAGGGCTGGAGGCCGTGGACAGCGATGACGCCAAGCTCATGGTGGGTGAGATGTTGACCGGCACAGGAACGGGAGTTGGACAAGGGGATGCAGCCACTGAGCGTGTGGGGGAGGAGGGCAAGGGGCGTGCACATTTTGCATACCCTCCATGGGACATGGGGGGCACGGAGTGCTTGCGTCGGGCAGCGTGCTCGCCATCCTCGTAGGTGTAGAGATATGCCGGCAGCTCAGCTGCTTGCCCCTCATTGGCAGCTTGCTCCCCGTCAGAGTCGTCTGCATACAGCAAACACTTCGGGCTCAGCAGGGTGACCTCACGCTTGAGCTGACGCTTTGCTGAGAAGCGCTCTGGCTTGACAGACTCGCGCTTGACGACAGATCCCTCGCGCTTGACAAGGGGTGTCTCGCACTTGGGCTTCACCGAGCTGGTGCGACTCGCAGGCGTGTGGCTGGGGGAGAGCGACGGGGTGGGACGAGCTGCAGTGCCCACGTTCTCCTTGTCGCCACTCGGTTCGCTGTCGAGAACAACGTCCTGGTGGCCATGTACGTGGTGGTGGTTGCAAACGACTGTCCAATGAGCCAAAGCTTTGAAATGGGTGGTAAAAATATGGTAATCCAGAGTGTAAGATTTGGCATTGTTTCTTGGTAAATTGAGATTGCATCTTAGCTCAAAACCAGAAGAAAAAAGATTGATAACACACTCATATGTTAAAAGCCTGACATCATCCACCACAAACCATTTTCTTCGCTGGTTGGTATCCTGCTTGTATCTGGAGACGAAGTTGGCATTGGGAAAAAATGGGATCTTGCACGGTATAGCAAAAGAACGAAGTAGAGAGCGAGTGAAGTCGAGGAAAGAGTGAAGGAGAAAGTTGTTTGTACCTGTGTTGTCCCAAGGCTATCGGCGTCGATCCTTCGACAATCTCCAATCTCGAGCAAAAAAATTATGTTCATTTCAATACCAACCAAAAGAATGAATTTTGTGGCTAAAATTCGGAGCGAAATATCATCTCTAGGCTATTCTGAGCTGTGGCTCTGCCGCATCCTCGGTTTCTTTTTCCTCCGCCCGTCCTTCAACTCAAAATGAACGGCAGGAAGATGCCTTGCTCCGCGGATTTTGTATTGGGGGAAATACACCTTCATGAAAGTGTCGTGGCCATGCTTGGCCACAAATTTTCTGCTAAAGGTGAGCCCTTGCTGGTTAATGCTTTCATGGAAAAATACGTACCGTCTGTGTTTGCTAGTGTGAGGTAGGATTGACAATCCGTGGCTTTGCGTGAGTATGATTCACTCACAGTTCACGGAAGTGGGCGTCGATCAAGCGGCGCTTTTCTGCAGCCTCCTCGATCTGGGCGGGCGTTGTGATTTTGGCCCGTAGTCTGGATGGATTCGCATTGTTGTAGGCTTGAGCCTGGAATAAAACTTGATCGCTCACTTGGCCATGCGTTCCCATGCGGCAAGACATGTATTTCAAAGTTCCTGGGTGTTTGTGTAAGTTCTCGAAGCGAAGGGCAGTTCTCAAAGCTAAAGTCAAATTGCTCACCTTTCATAGTACCGGCGTTGAGCCTCGGCATGCTCTCGCCGCTTGTGTTGCTGAGATCCCAGATATTCCAGAGGATGTGCATGAGAAGAGTCGGAGGACATGAGGGTACAGGAAGAAGAGGTGCACACCAAATAGGCCTAATGTGTACACCTCAGATCAGTTTGTGGGGAGAATAAATCATCGTTACCTGGATGTATCACAAAAATTGGGAAAAATTTAAGGGAGGAGAGAACCACCCACTAGTTGAGCATAAAAAAATTGGGACCTGCAGGCTTCCCTCCACAATATATATTTGCTCAAACATCCCGAAAAAGGTGATGAGTTCGTGATATTTGACCATCCTGCGATTGTCAAATATCTCTCCAGGCCCGCAGCATCCTGAAAAAAAAAAACACACAGTTAGACGCATATCCACGGACCTCCTACAAAAATTTCCAGAAGCTAGTATGATCCAGCAAATATCATATTCACTGGTGTTTCTGCATTTTGGAGGCGTGTTCGTGACATTGGGTCTTTCGGCCAACTACGGACTCGTCATTTTTTGAGTCCCTCACGCATCAAAAAATGGCCCAAAAATCGAGAAAAAATTCATATCACTACGGAAATGGACAAGTATGCTAAAGGTTGTCAATCACGCTAAATATCTTCATGCCTTCTGCCCAACGTTCCTCCTTCTCGGCATCTCGGGCAGCAATCTCGTCCACTGATGCTGACGCTTCGAACACCTCGTTGGTTTTGAATCCATTGCGAACCCATCGGAAAAGGCCCCCGGCCGTGTACTGCGTGAATGAGCAGCAATGCTTGTGCAGCTGGATGGGGACGTTGGAGTGGCGGATGAGGGCGGACAGAAGGAGAATTGTAGAGCCTGGGGGAAATCGAATTACCAAACGGAGGTCCCACAGTATGAGGTGGCCTCCGAGGTCAGGGTCGAATTGGCCAAGGGTGGTGATAGCACACCACCCCCAAGCCAGGTTGGCAAAGTCGATGTGCGGGGCGGTGATGGTGCATGGGCCAAAGTTGAACGTGCAAGCAGCAAAAACCCTGCCCACAAAGTTCATCCGCATGGTGGGTTTCCACACGGTGAAGAGCGCCATCTGCGTCCTGTAGAAGAGGAACAGCAGAGGTGCCCAGAGCATGAACAACACTAAAGGCATGTAGTGAGGGTGGTACGTAAGACGAAAGGAAAGCCACTCACAATTGGCAAAAAGGGCTAGACGCTTGAAGTACTCGTGCTCCAGCAACTCGTCCATGAGCTGGGTGTTTGCAATGTTGTTGCAGAGCTCATCTGGCTCCTGTGAATCATTAGCATGGTGCACGGGCATGAGACGTGTCACTTACAGCCTGACCTCCGCCATGCAACCAGCCGTGAGCGACCACAGGGAAGGCTTCCTATGCACGACAGTGTTGCAGCCGCTCGTCAGTGAGCCAAATGCGGGGCAGGTGTTCTTGAAGCAGCCGTGCCGCGCTGTCTGTTACTGTCTTCCACCCGACAAGGTCCTGCGGCATACTGCCCAAAACGGCGATGACACAGCAGTGGCACCCTTAGAAGTGTCAATAATGCATTATCACAGCCATGGCAGGGCGCCACATTGCATTATTCCCAGCCTTAGTCCACCAGACCTTTGGCTGTGTAATGCATTGTCCCGGGGAAGTCACCACTTCAAAAGAAATGCACTTAACGGGATTCGAACCCAAAACCTTCCCATGATGGTAAAATTAACCATCACGTAACACACCCAACTAGACTAAACAAGAGTGAAAGCACAGTCAAGATAATGGAATAGACTATACATTGAAAACACATAATTAGCTTAATGCCCACCCCCACAGCCCTGGCTCAGGGTTAGGTTAGATGTTAGGGTTAGTGTTAGAGTTAGTGTTAGTGCTTGTCTCCCAGGTATATTGGAATAGGTTGTTGAAGAGATTTGTAAGCATTTGATGGTTAGGTTGTTTAGGGTAGGTTAGGGTTTCAAACACCACAAACACACATAATCAGCCTTTAACTACCCTCACTAGTACCTAGGTCAGCTTGCCTGGCCTAGGTACGGGGTATTGGAGTCCAGGTTAGGGTAAGGTTAGACTTACCCTAACCTTGACAGATAAAATGGCTTCTATGGTCTCTTGGTGTAGTGGTTATCAATCCAAGGCTTGAGTTCTGCTCAGGGCTGCAAGATCCTAGGTTCAATCCTGGCAGGTGGTTATTTGATCTGTTTTCACTGAATTTGTTGAGAAACAATTCCCCAGACATTGCATTATTCACCAAATGGCTAGTGGCCATGAGCTGGGAATAATGCAATATGGTTCCCAGGCATTACCGCAGATAATGCATTATTGGTACGGTTATTACATGCAGTGGGAGTCAAGTATCAGGATGGTGAGGCTAGCAAAGGAGTTAGCGGGTACCGGGAAAGGAGATAAGCCACTTACGAGCTGAGCCAATTAATATAGGCGTCGACCTCGGCCTGTATGTACAACACGTTGCCAAGCCCTGTGCTGAGGTCGTGAGGTGTTGGTGCATCCGAGGATTTGAAGGGTTCATCCCCCGCTGAGCGGCTGCTAAGCCATGTGGGTCCTGAGTGTGGGAGGTCGGGGGCATCAAAATCCACCTCAAGCACAGACGCCTTGGCTTCTTCAAGGCGCTTGCGGCTGATTCCTTTCAGCAGTGGGTTGTTGGAGGCAGCATGCACAGTGTTGCAGCCCTTGTCGTGTCGCCGCCACGATTTGAGCTTGTTTCGCTCCTTCACAGATAGGGCAGCAGAGAGGGGTGCTGGTGGCGGCAGAGTGGATGCTGGGGGCGTGGGAGGTGCGGTGGTAGAGACATTGGGGATGGAGTCAAAGGGGATGATGGTCTCCTCCTCCTCACATGCACCCAGGGTGTCTTGTTCCTCGAGGTGTTGGTGGAGGCACTCGCTAACATCGAATTTGGCCATGGGTAGGATGGCCTGGCCGAGTGCGAGATTGAAAGCGGAGAATTCCTTCCCAGACCAGAGTGTACGGCAGGGAAGTGCAAATGCTGTAAAAAAAATGAGGTTAGCTCAGTTTCAAAGAAGAACAAAAGGAGAGGCCAAAAAAAAAAAGCCAACGCAGATTTAAGAGTTCCAGGGTCGGATCTCTTCGTGCAAACATGTGTTCAAGGGTGTGATGGAGGAAAATTCAAGTGGCATGGAAATTGCACATACCTGACATCTCTGCAGAGGTTGGAGGAGGGAAACGGGTGAGAGGGTGTTGCGGGTGGTGTGTTTCCCGGCCGCGAGCAGGAGCAAGGGTCTTGTCGTGCTGGGATATAGAGTAGTGACAGAAAGAGGTTTGCTGGCGATCATATGGATGGCTGAACGTGTATTGTCACAGAGTGATGCACAACCACTCAACCCAATCTTTCTGCTTTATCCTGTGTGTTGACCACACAAGATGAGTATTCGCCGGTCACGCACCGTCTCAAGAAATGTGAAGCAATTCAGCTCTGCCCCAAAGGCTCCCAATATTCCCGGCCGCTCAGAATTCAAATGTCAGAAAAATCCAGAACGGGTTTTATCGGCACTCAAGCGGACCCAAGCCGCTTCAAGCCCTTATTTTTTTTGTGGCTTACAACACTTATATGAACTTCTTAAATTCAGTCTCAAGCCAGGGGGCCATGGGTTATAAATCATTTTACGCCGGCTGAGGGAATGAAACCTTCGTGTTCGTCTGAAGTCGTTACAACCGGTGGACACGATACGAATAAAAAAAAATGAAATTAGATCAAAACTGTGCTACATGTACAGTGTACACAACATAGAGGCAAGAGCAGCTCACAGTTCCAACCCACTGTGAAAGGCATTTCTCATCAGGGACTGGGAGTCGGCCCAAGAACGCTGCTGACAGGAATGCATCGCCAGAGCTGCGCAGAGTTGTCAGACCAGTATTAGTACATCTTGCTAGAATAGCATGAACTCACCATCGCGTACTCAGAACGCCTTGATAAATCAATCTTGCATATCCATTCCGAGGCACCTGGCTTACTTGAAGTTATGTGTGCATGGACTCACCTTCGCAACACCCCTCTGCGCCTATCATCAACTCTTGCTGCTCTGCGAGTCGGACCTTCAAATGACATGGTTTTCTTGAATGTCGTTGACTCGGAGCTGAGGTTGTTGGAGGAGCGAAGCAAGGCAGCAGCGTCAGTGCCAGGCAGAGGCAGTGAGAATGACGTCGATATTAAAGCAGAGGTGCGATGAGGGGATGGTGGTACGAGTGAGAGAGAAGTGGGGCTCTGTTGGAGCTCGATGAGCACATTTATGTGGCAAGGTGGAGCAATGACATCATGGTCGGTTTAGGGCCGGCCTCGGTTCACCTTGTGGATGGTCGTACATCTCCCACGACAGAAAATGCTTCGTTTGGAGTGCTGGTGAGGAAATAACGTTGGAATAGTACTAGGAGATATCCTAGTTGCAAATTATTGATTCACTGTACTATCCTGCCATGGAATGATGATTCAAGTTGAAACCTGTCTCAAGCTTGTAAATGCCTTGAGACCCTTTGAACGCCTTCATACCGGTTGCAAGCCACTCCGCCAGCGACTTCAGACCGGTTTCAATCCCACCCAAGCCGGTGATCCGACCCAATCTGTTCCAACCGAATTGGGATTTTTCTGACAAAAGCGCCACCTTGAATCAGGAGGAACTAGAAACTCAGCGACGCAGAGGGGAGAAGGAGCTTCGAGAATGGCTGCATGACATGGACGGGGATCAGCGTCACACGTTGGAACGTCTGCAAGATATGGCCGATGACAAGGATTTCAATGCAGGCCGCAGTGAAGATACAATCAAGGTGGCTGAGATCCTGGATGGTTGGGAACGCTGAAAGGTAGGAAACTGGTGCGTGAATGAAATCTTTATCCAGAAAAAGTTTCAAGTTTTTCACTTATTTTTTCAGTGAAAAATTTGTGTAAAACTCAAAGTATTTTTCACCAATTTTTTCACCCAAAAACTTGAAATGGTTAACCAGTGCCACCTTTGAGGAAGGTCCTATCAAAAAAAAAAATCACCTTCCAGGTGTTCGAGTGCTGTCTTTGTGTTCACTCCAACTCTTATTGCTTTCACACTCACTCCCTGCAGCTCTTTGATAGGGTTAAACTCACTGAAATCCTTGATCAGCAGCCAAAAGACTCTGACAGCCTTCTGCTTCATTGCTCACAAAGCAGTTACGACCTGAATCCTACTCTTCAACCCAGCCCAGACCAGTCTGTTTTAAACGCCAGTCATGAGCTCTAGCTCTCAATGTCGCCCAAAGATCAACAGGAGTTGCAGTAAAATTGATCTGTCCTGATCCACGAATTGCAACCCAAGCTTCCTGTTGTGTTCAATGCCAGAACATGTCCCGGTTCAAGGACTTGGACACCAAAATTGAGCTGCAGGGTCGGTTGTTCACTTCTGTGAGTTTCCATCCTTATGCTCCCTTGCCTCAGACTGTGGGTTACACACCAAGAATAATGAGGATGTCATCCACATTGGCACCCTTTGCAACCTTCTCGACGTTAAGCCAAAACACAGCTGCCCTGTCATCAATGCACTGCAGAATCTGCAGCCCTATCAACAGGTTGTTCTGCCACTTGCACACCAGCAAGTTGTTCATTCCTTGTCTTATGTGCCAGACTCATCTCAATTTCTGTCTCCAGCAATTATGCCACCCATGAGGTTGCATGTAGCCATACAAGCTTGATTCCAGAGCTGCCTCTGCCTTTTATCTCTTAGTTGGATCTGCAGTGGATTATAATCAGGACGTTGCACTCTATGTCCTCTGGCCACCAGGATGTTCTGTCCACCATTATCAAGCTCATTTGCAGTTGGAAGCTCTGGATGCTCGCCAGTAGACTTGCTTTACTAGCAGGTTGGTACTTTCAGTCTTGTTTTGGCTTCAAGGACTTTGACAGAACAAAGTCCAACAAAGAGTTCTTCCATTATGAGTTGCTGCTCGGTCCTGGCAAGTACTTGTGAGCTCATTATTTATCTTAGAATTCTCTGATGTACTAACTTGCCTCCTCAGCATCCAAACTGTGGATGACATCCACAGCATCATTTTGTTGACAAACTGAATTGTCAGAGGACACCATTTTCATTGCATTATGTCCATTTCTCATGGCATCTCGTGCTCACTGAACAATGTTTTCACTTCACACTCCATGACCAACACAGACCATGTGCATGTGTACACCTTCTTCATATGGATATTCATCCTCCAGGGAGTTTTTATTCTCGAGGGAACAAGATACCTCCATGTTCTTGACATTACCCACAAGAGTCAAGTGTTCAATCTCGTGTCTCATGACCATTATAGTCCTCTACACTGTGTTTGATATCACAGCTTACATCAATATCAACAAGGAAAACTCCTCCCTATGCACATTGATAGTACCATGAGTTGATGTACACGTAGGGTCTTGTTGTTGACCTTGTGCATCACATCAACACCAAGCTCATGGTCACAATCACGGACCCCCACTTCCCAACCTTCAAGACTCTGTTTGAGGTATATCTGTGTTTGCTACCTGCCCCAACCTCTCATATAATGTTCCCCTACAGGCTGCAGTACTTCACCTTGCTTGCCATGCTCATCTGTACCGACAGGATTAGAAATATGCTCTTGACAAACCAAAGTTCACTATACAGAATCTGAAAGAACAGCTTTTGCGAGCCCTGTACAAATTTGAGCTCTTTTCTCAGGAGAGGAATAGTGTAGCTTTCCCTCTGATCACAGCATCTGACTTGCTCGCCCAGTGGTTTTCCAGTGGTATTGCCTTGGCAACATTCAACTCCTATGTGTATAGTTACTTCCTGCCATTTCAAGTCTTATCTATCTCTCTGTCCGTGTTTATCTCCCATTGTTAAGTGTGAGTGATTTATATATATGGTACAAGTCTGTGCTAATTACTGGACAGGGTAGGGAGAAGTGGTGTCTGCCCAGAAGAGAATCCGGATGATACCACCATCTACAGAAATATCTGAATTCGACTCTACAGCCACATGGAAATAAACCACCTCCTTTTCAACCTTGGTCACAGGCACACTGTTCTCAAACCAAGTGGGGCAGAACTATGGGAACTAAAACTCAAAGAACATGCAGCACTTTGTTGGACCTCGCTCACTGAACCAGGCAAGATTTCCTGGGAGGTCAAGAAACTGACGGTGAGGATTTCCGCAGCTACTACATAGACTTGACCCCGTACACTGTCTCCTTTGGTTTCAATGCTCCCTCCACTCAGTGGGTATGTTTTTTTTTCTTTCCGCATGTCTAACAAAGAAAATCCAACCATGGCATAAGATCATGTACACATCCTTTTTGCAGAAGCCAATCCCTTGCCAACTTGGATAGCTGGAAACAACCTGAAGCCACTTAATATATCATAAAGGTAGCTCCTACAAACACGCACCAGTAAAATTGAACTGGTTTGTGATGAAGGGCGAGGAGATTTTGTGCACCTGAAAAGGTGTGAGGTTAGCTTAGAACACACAGTTTTAGGTGGGGAAGCGGGTTACGCGTGGGCGGGATATCCACATAATAGGAAGAGAGGTGGAAAGACTACAATGAGCTAAAGGGTGTCAAAATAATAATAAACGACGCACCGGTTGGCCATTAAGGTGTACAGGTGAAACGCGAGGGACGACGGTGGTGTATGCGGAAATCACCTGTCAAGAATAAGGCAGTGCGAAGCGGTCACATGACCTGTCAATACTGCGCATTTTGGGATCAAACACGGCCAAGCTTGCAAGAACCTGTGTCTCGACCGTATCTGGATGTGTCTAAGGACAGCATTTGGAGATATGAGACTTGTGGGAGCTACCACAGCCCCAAAAACCGGTGTAGAGGCTGTGAATGAGCACAGGAAATAGGGGCTAGACCAGAAATTGGAGAGATAAGGATGGTCTGGGCCGCTCGAGGAGCTGAAGCGCAGCACAAGGAGGAGTCTTGGGACCGATATTTACACTAGTAGGTAGTTATTTAGCAGGGACAAACAGTAGGGGTATAAAGGGGCCCCAGAATCTGTAGTAGATACAATATACCCGCCCAGGCTTTACCACCTGTGAATTTCACATCTATACCCCTCTCTCTTGCTTTTTCAAACTCAAACAACAAACTCAACGGAATTATTCGCTCAGTGCATCAACAAACGAAGGAACTTATAGGATTTAGGATTTTAGGACGGATTAAGGATTTTGGTTGGATTAGGATTTCAGAGTTTTTATTACAGGTTTACTTTGGCTATCGGACTTTGGACCCACAAACATACCCCATTTATTTCCATTTTCGCATCTGTGGTATACTTCCACGCGAACCGTTGAACACAACACAAAGACCTAAGAATTGGTTGTTAGTGGATTGATCTTTGGATAAAGATTTCATTCACGCACCAGTTTCCTACCTTTCAGTGACCTCCAATTTCTGCCACTGTCAATGTAACTAGGAATTCACAAACAGGGTCCCAAGTTTGCCGCCGAGTTAGTGGGCCCATATGTGCATCAACTGCAATGTGGCATCATCTGGGAAGAGTAAGGTGAGAGGAAGCCATAAACAACACTTTGTGGCAGCCCTCGTGATGTCTCCCCCACTCAAAGCAGCAAGCCACCACATAGACACTGATGGGTTTGTCCTCCAAAAAACTGCAAATCAAATGTCTTGGCCATTATGCACTGCAGTTCTGGGAAGACATGGATCATGATGATGGTGGCAAAGCTGTACTCTGCTAGCTACAAAACTGTTCATCCTTCCCCACTCTGGCCTCCACTACGACTTCTATTGCCAGGCCACTGAGATGGGCATCAGCTGTGCTGTGTAGAAGCTGAATGGTGAGTACAATCCAGATGTACTCATACTCTATGTTATGATAGAGTATCTTGAGTTTGAGACATTTGAGGCATGAGTATTCAAGTACTTGGCTGAAATCTCTTCTCATTCTATTTAGGGAAATTCACACCCTTATCCACTGAGGTGACCTAGCATGGATTGTAGTCGATGAAGTCCATCATGGCATCACCGATATTGGGTTTTGTGAAATCTTTCAAATCCTTGGTAAACTACTTAAATTCAGGATACCCATTGTCAGCCTCTCCAAAACAATTCCTTGGAACCTCGTCAAGCATTTCTTCTGGGTTGTAGGAATTGACTGCTAGGATATCATTCGCATGTAGGTAGCATGGCCAAATGTTGTCCTCAGAGCCATCAAGGTGGCGACTGCCCAAAACCTGATAGAAACTGTGGTCAAGTTTGCTGAAGACCAGCTTCCTGCATATAAACCTGAGGACTGCATGATGATATTCTGCCAGTACTTGGATCAGGCAGATAAATTGGTTTTACAATTCCAGACAACTGCTTTCTCCAGGAAAAAATTGTGCTACCAACAAGGATGTATGCCATGGATGGATTGCAGGAGACTGCAAGGTCCTGGTCGGCACATCAGTCCTAGGGACAGGAACTGATTATGCCCACGTCCACAACTGCATTAATGCTGGTTATCCCTACATTGACCTGCAGCAACACCAGGACTATGGCAGGTGTGACAACCAGTCATAGCAATCCACAACATTTTATATTACCAAATCCCACCTGCCTTGCAACACCTCCACTGCAGTCGACCTGGGACAACAGACAATGGTCCAGTAGGCAACTAGCAACTGATGCTTTTGCATTGTGCCCAGTCTCTTTTTTGATGGTCAATCAACCACATGTATACACAAAAGAGGTGAGTACTGTGGTGTTTGCCTGGATGAAGCCCACACCCAACCTCCAGCACAGCCCCTGTGTCTCCCTACTACTCTCCTGACCAGTGTTAGCCACCCCCCACCTAGATCTCTCTGCCTACCAGTCAGCCAGAAAACCAAGTCTTACCCATTCCTTCCCCACCAGATTCAAGCCCACATTGTACCAATTTCTAGCTGTTCTCTGTTTCATTACTTATATCTCTTGACAGCTCTCCTCCTAAAAAACATGTCAAACTCTCTCAAACGCCACCAGGGCCATAGTATGGCTCACCTCTCTACTTTTTGCGGTTTTCTAACTATGCACCCAGTGCTATCAAGTTGTAAGTCATTCTCTGCTGCTCATGTCAAAATCATTGACCTGGGCCAGTCCATCCACATAGAAGCTGTTTGTGTTTTTTATACTCTTACCATGTGATATCTCACATTTGTATTTACTTTTAGCTTTCCCTCTTCAGGATAAGCAATTTCATCTCAGTCCAAGAAAACACTGACTTTAATGAGGTCTGGAACACTCACAGCCCCACCATCAGGTTCATGTGGCTCCAGCTGGGATCACCATGCTTTCCTACCATGTGTTGATTGGCTATTTTTCTCCTTTTCCTGCTCAGATCTCTTCTCAGGATTGACCACACCCTATTGTTTGTCTTCTCCTTTGACCCCTTCTGAATCAGATTGTCATTCTATAAGCCTGCCCAGAGCATAGCAGCTGCCCCACATACATATTTGGAAAAGGGCACAGTGACCCATTGTAGGTGTATTCATTTCCCCCACAAGTCTTTACTCACCGTTCTTTCAGCCGCTTACAAACTCAACCAGGAATTGCTGGAGTGTACATGTTCTAAACATTCTTGGTACTGGTGCTTACATTTATTCAGAGTTGTGACTGCACCCTGCTGCCAGCCACCTGCATCAGAGCAACCATGAGTTGCCTGGTATTCATTTTGTTGCACACCAACTCTCAATCAGACCACCCCACCAACATACTCAAAAGTGTGGAGGAGGCTATGGTCATCTTGCCCTCATATCTTCCTCTTTTCTGACTTTGCTCATGTTCTATCTAGGGGCAACTCAAAGCTTACCTGATCGTACCAGCTCCCGTCTTATTTTCTGTCATGCTCCATGTTTACATGATCAGAACACCCCTGCATCTCACCTGATAGTCCCACTTATCCCCTCAAGTATGAGGGCTTAGACTCCCCATCTAACACCCCCCCCCCCCCCCCCCCCCCCCCCCCCCCCCCCCCCCCCCTCCTTGTCTAACCCCTCATATGTGAGGAGATAAATGGTACCACAATAGGCGGTGGTAATTGGTTCCACCTATTGGTGCAGGTAGTCAATGTTGGCTTAGAGACTCGGGGTGAGCATAGTCAAGCTTACAGATCACACGAAGATGGTGGGGGTAAAAGATCAAGTTTTATTCACATAGTTGGACAATGTAGCTACTTATATACTATGGAATACAGTCATGTTACATCATAGTAAATTCGGGCAGTATTCTACGGCGTGCGCAGTCCGCAGTAAACATCTGGCGGCTTGTCCAAAGGATGCCCGAGGTGATGCCCGAGTCATACCCAAGTCACAAGGTATCCACTCCAATACCACCTGTACCACCAAACACCCCTGTACCACCCATTTTGGTAGCCCATTGATGTGCCTAAAGTAGTCAGTAAATTTGTGACTCTGTACCCTTTGTACCACCAGACAACTTTTTTTAAGTGGGTCAGTAAAAATGTGACCCTGTTAGTGCCACTGTTATATACCGAGCCGATGTGGGGAAGTGATCCGAAGTTCCGAGAAGACCGGAAGGACGGAAGGACGGAAGTCAATAGATATAGCGCAAGCACCACAGGAAGATAAGGGTGTGCGTACTACCCGTGCTGAAGGGGACGAAGTAGGAAGTCGGAAGTTCCGGTGAAGCCGGAACGACTCAGAGCAGAGCGAAGAGCAAAGCACGTTAATAATCAAACTGAAGAATACAGGCATAGTACATAAGGTTTATATAGTAGGTGAAGATCAATATCCTAATATGGTAAGACAAAGCGACTACCAAAAGCGGGACTTGAATATAACAAAGCGAAGTACATACGGAGACGGAGAAGACAGATGGATGAGATAGATAACGGATAAACGGGAAACGCTCAGTAATCCTTCATTGCGTGAAAACCCGATCAGCCGAGTCGGTCCGAAGGCGGACCGACAGTTTCCGAAAGACCGGACGCTCCGAAGGCCGGAGCTTCCGGTACAGACGGAAGGTCAATGTGCATGGATATAACAGTATCCCCCTCTTACGTTCCTTGCCCCCAAGGAACATAGGAAACGAGTCGAGATATGTCGAAGAAACTTTGTCGAAAAAAGTTTGTTGAAGTCGAAATAGCCGTATAGCCGAATAGCCGTCCAAGCGCCGAATGTTCGAGAAAGTCACGTGACTGGACCCACAAGGTTCGGAACCGAAGCGGGAGTGACTCATCTTTTCTTCCTGCTTCCCACCACCATCCCTCATGCCGCCTCTCGCTACTGGGCTCACCATCACGCGCTCGGAGGCTCCGAGCGACGGAAGCGACGACGACAAGAAGAAGCGCCCGGACAAGGGCAAGAAGCGCGCCACCGAACATGAGGTTGACGAGGAGATCGCGGAGGAGGCTCGTCGGAAGAAGCGGGCGCGGAAGGCAGCGTCGGAGGAGGAGATGAAGGCGCTGCAGGAGCGTCTCAGGGAGGCGGAGATGCGTCGTCGGGGGGAGGAGCAGGTGCTAGCGCAGATCGCGGCGCGCATGCAACAGCTCCAAAACCCCGGAGGCGGAGACGACGCGGAGCGGAGCGACTCGGGGTCGGGAGGAGACGACGGGGCAAACGAGAAGAACGTGGAGACGGACAGCGAGAAGGAAGTCGAAGGTACGTCGCAGTGGGCTCGTCGGAAGTTCCGTACTAACCGGAGGTTCCGTAGCGTGCAAGCGATGCCATAACAAGGGGCTCGTTTGCAAGATCGAGACTGGCAGCAAGGCCACCACCCGCACCTGTACGGAGTGCCAGCGGACGCACGCCAAGTGCTCGCTGCTTCCGCAGCACCCGACTCGCGTCAACAAGCGTCGGGAAGGATCAGTCGCCGCCTCCGCGGCGAAGAAGAACAAGAAAACGAAGGGCAAGAAGAAGCCCAAGAAGACCGGACGTTCCGGTGATGACGTCGCGGGGCCTAGCCGCAGGGCTTTGGCCAGCGTACGTCGTCGTATCGTCTCGTCCGACGAGGACGACGACGGACCGGAAGCTCCGACCATACCACCCCGGACCCGTATCGACGACCTCCGCGACACGCTACGTCGCCTCGATCGTCGCGTTGACGATCTCGAGGCGAGTCGGAACATCTACCGCCGCCGATACCGCACCACCCAATCCGTCCTCTCGAACACGTTGGCGATTTTCCATCACAACGTATACAAGAACGAGAAACCGGAGTGGCTGATTACAGCGATGGAGGAGTTGGAAAGGGATCGGGCGTCGGTGGAAGTGGAGGAAGAGCGGCGCAGAGCGCGGGCGATCGTCGTGGATGACTCGGACGAGGAGTCGGAAGCTCCGAAGACACCGGAAGCTCCGAAAACCCCGGAAGCTCCGAAATTGCCGGAGGGTCGCGAGAAGTCGAAGACCCCGAAGGAGGAGCCGAAGGAGATCGACCTCGACGGAGGATGGCCGTCCGACCTCGAGTTCGCGGACGACGGCCGTTCGCACATTTCGGTGCTGGATTCGGACGAGGAAGAGGAACGCGAGAAGCAGAGGTTGGAAGCGGTGCAAGGGAGTACCGATGAGTCGGAGACGGAGTCGGAGGAGGAGAAGAAGATGGACGATGAAGACCTGGTGCCTGACGGTTGTGTGAAACATAATCAAAATCGATCTCTTGCTTTCATCTGTGTATTCCTCGTTTTCGTCAACCACTTGGTATTGTCCGCGTTTGAGGTGGAGTTAACACTGTCCGAGATTGATTCTACGCATGCTTGGCCTCCAGCCATGTAAAGTTGGGTCGGACAACCTCACACTTTCCAGCTAAACTTGAATTACAGGACGCGTGGTCGCAAATACGGAGACGGCCCCGGCGCGGTATATCTGACGAGTAAAGGACCTCCAAGCACTCAGGCGCCGCAGTCGACGGATCCCTTACCCCCATCACTTGCCAACTTGATCCTGAAGGCGGGGCACACAAAACGTCTACCAGCCCGCGTCCGCGAATATTCGAAGTGCAAGTCCACCGCTCAAGAATTGCGTTGGCATGGATTTTTCTTTGTAAAAAGACGTATGAATGTTGGTAAGTTTTTTTTCCGTCTCTTCTCGTCCATTTCTTTAGATGAGTATCTTCAGAACGTAGTTTTCATCTAGCTCTGCGACGCCATGGCGCTACTCGCCATCGAGGCGTCTCTTTGGGATATATCGGTGGTTTGGGACTGTCGGGACGGAGGTGCAGAAAACACCACCGTGAATATCATCGCGTCGGAGCGCTTGGAACGTCGAAAAATCTGCTTCGTATTTTCCACCGCGAGCTCCGCCAAGCTCATGAAACCGACTTGCGATTGTAAGCGCATTCGAATTTCGTACAGTTGTGTGTTCTGATTTCCTCAGGTACCGGATGGACGAATGGCCTTTTTTTTGAAAATTCTTGAGCATTCCTGTTAAGTATAGCCAGTCAGCCGGGATTCCGGGCGTGGACGGTAGCGATATTGCTGGCCTTCTCACCATAAAATGTACTATATAACAAATGCACTGCGTACATGATCGTTGCTGTAATTTTCAGGATGAGGGGTCTTAAAATATAGATCTGAACACGTAGTTGTAAAGTCTGACACGATGGTTCTCGATCGTCGCTTCGAGGACCTTACGACTTTCTTATTTTATTTGTTTGCAGTCGTCGTTTGGGATTGGCAGTGACTGATGAATGAAGACGTAGTTAGCTGCGTGTGTCTATGATTTGGTAAAAGTAAACATACATGGCACCGAGTCGTGGAGAACATTTGATGGTTATTCGCAGGCCCCCTGCATCGATGAGCGCGAGCCATAACCAGTGAAGACAAGGAGGAGTCTGAGAATGGCTATGAACTATGAGAGAAGGAGAGAGAGAAAATGACAAAATGCCCTGAGAAGAAAGGAAGATGAAGCTTGGAGACTGGATCTGGGAAAGGGAGTCTGTTTCACGGATCGTAAAAGAGTGAGGCTTAGTTTGCATGAGGATGAAAACTTCCACGTTAGCCGTGAGAACGCGAATATCACGCGGATATCGCGAGAACATTCGCTTTGACTGACTTGCATATTCAAATATCATTGACGCATCTTGGTCACGTTGGCGTAATCTAATCTGTTACCGAATGCGGTAAGTACAGCGATCGTAAGCGATTGCAACGAAAAAAAAAAAAAATACATTCAGTGCGCAAGTCGCACCGCAATACCCGTATACATGCTGTATTACATTAGTTACATTTGATAGTTCTGCGGAACATAGTCAGTTGAAATCACAGTGCATTTTTAATAAAGAGTCACCTAAGGACGTAGCACCTCAAGAATTTGGGCTGCGCACCGCTCCGTGGCTGCGAGATATACAGAGCAACGCCGCTCCAGTTTTAGGTTGTGTTTCCATTGGCCGTGGGTCACCAGGGTCGGCTCAGCGCCTTCCACCTGCCTCAATCGTCGCTGATACCAATCTTCGCACATTGGCGTCCACCATCCGACGTTGAGTCCCGAAGTGGCCATGGCTGCAGGTCTCGGCCACCAAGATCTGGTGGTTGTCTGCACCCCGTCGACGGCGGTGGGATCAGTTTGACCTGGAATACTATCAGACATGTATTTTCTTGGAGATGAAAAAAAATGACCAACCGGTGGAAATATGATAAACTCCACAGATCAGGTCGATTTCCTGTTCTGTGAGGGTATCATCCCAATATGCTTGTTGCGAGTGCCCGTCCCACAGGCAGATACCATTGATGGTGGCGTCGTCGCTCGGTCCACGCAATACTTCTTCATCTGGAACGACTGCGCGTGCGAGACGACCGATTATACCACCCGATAGCAAGGCGGCACGACCGCGAGGGCTCCGGAGGAAGACGCTACGCAAAGCAACATACATTTGATAATCGTGGTGGTCGGGCTTATAGCTTTGAGGTCGGAATCCTAGTCCAGAATACGGATTGCAGGCGCCTGGTTTCCCGGTTGGAACCTCATCGCACCGAAAACAAGTCAAAAAAGGCACCCCTCTACACAGAAGTTTGCTTATGACCTCCTTCAGACTCGGCCCCCATCCTTGCCTCACAATCTCGAGAGTGGATGTAGCACTTTCAAGCAAAATGTACAGATGACACACATTGTGCGTTTCAGCTACCACATAATACAACCGCCCATTTAATATTTCTCGCCGAACTTGTACTGTCCACATTTCGTAAAGCTCTGACATTTGTTGGTGAAAATCGAGGAGAGATTTTGGTATGTCATGCGGAGATTTCGCTTTTTGACAATGTGCAAGGAAGACGCGGAAATGATCGAGCTGAGCTTCGTTGGGTATTACCAGCTCAGTATTGCCCAGAAATCTTTTTACAACGATGGGAGGGAGGAGTTCGAGTTCATTTTGCACATTTTCTTTGGTCACGGTGCATCCAAATCGCAAATAAACAATCTCCTTGAAAGACGGGGCGATGGAGGCGTATTCTACGACAGAGTCAGTCTCAGACGCAAGCTCTGAAAGTTGATGAGCGTGGGCCAAGTCGACCACGGATGATTTCCCTGCCTCAAAAATCATGCCTTCTTCTAGTTCTGCGTCTACAGGCAGCATATCAGGAAGATCGTTGTCGATGTCATCGTGGTCGTCATCATCGGTGGCAGCTCTGACGGGCGTGGGAGAAAGGGGAGAATCGCGAAAACACGGGTCCAGGAGAGCATCGGCGGCGGCAGTGTGTGATAGAAGTTTGGCGGGCGCGGGCGCGGGAGGAGGAAAATCGCGTGGATGCGGGCCCATGGGAATATCATCATGGTCATCGTAATCTGACTCTGCACCATCGTCTGCAGGTCCAAATTCCTCGCAAACGTCCCACTCGTTGTAGAATGAGTCATAACGACGTTGGCGAGGACCATATTCCTCCCATACATCCTCATATTTGGAACGCCCTGCCGCTCTGCGAATATAATACCCATTTGTTTTCTCCCATGTGAACACTCGTGCTCCTTTCTTTCCCAGAACCGCACCCTTTGACGCATGGGCCTCCCGCTGCTCGTGGGTTTTCGTCTCCTCGAAAGTTTCGCGGGAAGCCCTGTCAAGGTTAGCTTTCTGACGCCGGGCAAAAAATTCCTCCATAGTCTCGCACTCCCGTTGCTGGCTACCTCGTTCGACGGGTGGGAAAGGTTCAGGTCGTTCAATAGGGAGGGCAATAGGGGGGGGGGGGGGGGGCTGGTTGTGGCGGTTGTGGCGGGTGCAGAGGGGATATAGGGGCGGCTGACCCGGCAGCTGGATATTATCGGGGTCTCGGCACTTGTGGTCCTCTCCCAAGGATTAAAGGTTATTCGGCCTGGAAGGCTACGTAGGTATTCCACCTCCAGAAAGTCTGGCACAAATTGCAGCTCTCGCAAAGTGTGGGGGATAAAGATCTTCGGATGTCCGTCCAAGTCACCCCAGGCAATGTACAGGGGGATGGGAAGCTGCGACTTGATAATTGACCCAATTAAGAAATCCAGCTCCGTCGAGCTTGTCAACAGTGAAGGAGGTTCCCCCGGCGGGACAGTGAAGTCCACGAAGCCACCTATCCTCGGGATACGCTCATCCCCAACCACTGATGCCTCCAAATTCGCAATCCACTGCTGGTGAAGACCGTAGTCGTCACTGAGTCCCTTCCTCCAATCCTTATGCTTTTCAGTCAAACATGCGTAGAACACATACATGGCCAGGTTTCCAATGAGAGGCAGGAACCCATGGATGGAGCGAAACGCCGCGTTCCTCGCCTGCTGCTGAGTATCCCACTTCCTCTGGTACCCAAACCGGTAGGGAAACCCGAAAGGCACCATGTACTTTGGCCGGGGCAGATTCAACATTTCCATGAGACCTCGAAGGGCGCGACGAAGCTCAATTTCGAGGGAGTCCCAGACTTCCTGCTCTGCCTCCCTAAGACCCCACCCATCCTCCTGCAGAGTTATGGGTAGGGTGGCGCGCTTGTAGTTCAGTCGTCCAAAGAGAGGACCGTACCATGGAAAACATGCTGGAATGAATATGATGAACGGGGTGGCAAGGCTGACGTAGGAAGGGGTCCAGAAGTTGCCCTTCACAGACGCGTGGTAGGGAGGGGGGTGTTCAGAGGGGGTCGGCATATTGAGAAGAACAGCGGGATCCCCATTGTACACGCTCCAGATTGAGCTGTCGATGCGGGAATGCCCGAGGATATTGGTTTCAAGCTAAAGAGTTGGCAATCAGAACGTTGGTCAAAGTAGAGTATTGAAATACCCACTGGGATGGTAGGATTCGACATGATTCAACAAGGGCGCACAGAACCTGTTTGGTGCCAAAGAACGATGGGAGGGAAAGCGTCTGACCGGTGTAGCGAGGAAGGAAAGTCAAATTACTGGCAGCGTATATCACTGAGCAGTAAGAAGGGTGAAAGAAAGCAGGGAACAAGTTTGTTCGTTCTACAGCGTGCTCACTGTATAACGATGGGAGGTGGAGAAGGACAATAAGCGCAGTCACGGTGATGAGCGGTCATGTGGGCGGTAAAGATCATGTGCACAACTGATATTTGCGTGTGGAACTTCAAGTGGAAGTGCGAGAAGGGTTTATTTACTTAAATTCACGCGTTCTGGAGCAAGCCTCAAACAAGATGGAGTTAGAATTACTAGTATGTACAGGCTATAATAAATTATAAGGGCGCTTTATGTACAAGAAGATGGGTGCCAGCGGCCTGCAGAACAATGAGCATTTGCTGAGGCCAAATAAGAGGACAGTCTACTCACTTCTACCAGTCGGGGTTACTGAAGTCCATACTCTGCGTGGCTCCGTCTCCGGGCTGTGGCCAACTGCTGCCGAAGCGAAGTTGATGTCGGACTGCCCAACGCTGATGGCGGCGAAGATGATCATAAAAGCAGCGGCCCAGGCCACGGCACGAGTATGGCCTCGCATTTTTGCGGCCACCTTGGCAACAAATCAAGCAGGGCTTGGGAGGGGGAAAACTACCACTCACAGACGCAGTAACGCACTCGAGTAGCGTCCAGAGCCATGCGAGGCCCAATACTCGGGACTATCTCGATAGTCAGCAAGGGATCGACATCATGAGTAAGTGTACGTACCAGGAGGAGAGGCGGGTCCTCATCGAACCACGCTGATGAGGCATTCTCCGTGGCGGAGGTGCGGACAGAGACATCATCACGCATAGAGGGAGGAGGAGAGCAGAAAATTGGCATGGTGGTTGTGGTCGAAGGAGAGGAGGAAGTTTAGTGCCACTGTCGCCGATTAAATCCACTTTGGAGGTTCTATTATTTAATCCTATCACATTCGCTCCCCGGTACCTGCCTCACCTTTTGGCAACGCGCGCTTGAAGATGGCAAAGGAAAGTTCTCGAATCTGTATCGTTCGATCCCGAGGTAAATAGCTCAAGGCGGGTATGATATACGGAAGATGAAGAATCGAGCATGATGTGGGCTCGACCTGGGAAGTTGGTGACCGAGAGGAAGTGTTCGACGCCGGTTCACGAGAGAGCCGGTCGGAGGGAATAAACGAGCAGACTCTGGTGTCCATGTGGGGCAGTACTAGAAGACGGACTGTGAGGGGCACTGTCATTGGGCACATTCAAGATTCTGCACGACGTAGGCATCGTGCAGAAGGGTGAGAGAAAGTTGCACGACGTAGGCATCGTGCAAGAGAGAGCTGCATGCTGCACGACGTATGCATCGTGCAGCAGAGGTCGGGCGGAAAGTAAGCGGTAGTAAGCGGTCGTAAGCGGTAGGCGTGAGCGGCAGCTGTAAGCACCGCCACCGCGTCAATCTTTTCGTCCCAAGTCCAAATCCGTCTTGTGGTATTCCCACCTCCACCAAGCGCATACGCTTGGTGGAGGCACACTCATCTCAACTTCCCTCTGGCACACTCATCTCAACTTTCCTCTGTTCCCTCAGGTGCATACGCCTGCTGGAACATGTTTACCTCAAATTGTCTCAGCGGTTCTGCGACTGCCGCACTTTTCCACTCGCGCACTTTCTGCGACTGCTGCCCTTATCCATTCTTCCTCGAACGAACACCCGCGCTGCATGGTGCCTACGCCGTACAGTGTACAAGGAGTATATGGGGCTGTCGCGTGTGTAACGCGCTGATAAGGCGTGCACAAAGCACGCATGAAAATGCCATTTTTCATTCATTTCATTGACTTACCATTCTCATAAGTGAGACTTAGTATCAGAATGTACATTCTCCTCGGAATGGTACATTAGACCTTTGAAGGCCGAAAGCCATCGGGACAACACGACATGGTAACTAAGAAGGGTCCTTAACGGGGTACGACTTAGGATATTATGCATACCGTTGGGCGCCGGAAGCCAGTTGACAGCCGGCTTCTTGTGTGCTGGAGGTTAAACAAGAGGAACTACCTTGAGTGTTTGAGTTGGTCATCAGGCCGGCTCAACCCATTATTGACCCACGGAATGGAACGGAACAGAAGATTAGATTACGAGTACAGCCAGCCAGCTGGACACGTTAGAGAAACCGAGATTGATTAGAGATGATGTTATAAGGATGACTTACCAGGCGGCTAGCATCCGGGCCCGGATAACCCGGTTGAGACCCAGCCCGCCTGGCAGTCGAACCTGCAATAAAGGATAAGAGTAAGGGATTTAGGCCAGGCGGCCTCATCCCGCTACCTTCCTACAACAGAATACCGAGTGAAGCACGGCCCATAGGTCCTGTACGCCTGGATAGGTACGGGGCGGCCTGACTCCTGGGTGGCTTTGAGAGTAGTCCTGAGTCAGGCGGCCTGACCGAAGGGCGCACACCATCTTGATGAGAATGATACCAGCAGGCGGCCAGACCCGTTGCCATGCACACTATACCCACGATAGACGAATAACTCAACTACCATTGGTTGCAGGCGGCCTGCCAAGCCTGGCGGCCTCGGTGGATTCAGAGTTCCGGTTTCACATTTATCTCCGTTTGTAATCCAAAGTTGTATAAAAGCAGTAGAATTATGCTTGTAACAGTAGTAGACTTCCCCCCCCCGCTCGCGGGTTAACAAGTAGACTGTGGAATTGATTTGATATTTGAATTTGGGTTGCCCGTAATAAGAATTGAACTCTCGTGACGCTTGAGCTCCGAGTTTTCTTAAGACTAGCTATATTTGAGTTTGTGACGCTTTAGCTCCAGCTCACTTTAGCCTCCTTCTTGAAGTGAATCCCAGATTGGATTTCGTGACGCTTTAGCTCCGGGTCCCTACTAGCTTGCATTAGTGCACCCTTGTTTCTGAGACGTCCAACCCTCCGAGCGGAACTAGTCCGACTTTGCATACTCGTCGACGCTTTAGCTCCGAGTCATTGAAAACAATCTATTGAAGTCCCAGTCGAAACCAACCATCTTAGTGCCTCTCCGGCCTGAGTATTGAAGTCCCAAAAAGTGCATTTCCGTTGAAAGTGGTCATCCCGCCTCAGCCCTTGCCCGTGAAACAAACCCTTGAATTGAAATACTATTATCTTGAAGGGCGATACGCCTGCCCTACTCCCCGAACACAAACACGAGACATTTTGGTATTGAGTTGTTGAGATTTGATTAGTGTTTTTGAGTTGTTTAGTGTTGGTTGAGTTCGCTCGCTTTCACTCGCTCTTTAGCATCGTTTTCGATTTCACGGCTGCACCCGAGTGCACCGCTTCAGCGCCCAGCCAAAATTCAAGAAATAATTTACAAGATACTTTACGACTTTGACGACTTTGCCTTCTTGTAATTTACATCCTTGTCGTCTTGAAGGACGAAATCGAGCAGCTCAAAGGCATCCTTGGACACGCACAGCGTTTCCTTCACATACCAGGGCCGATTCTTCTCCTCTTCTGCGAGCCATTCCTTGGTCCTCTCGCTCCCGGGCAGGGACGGCTTGCTTTTTGGAAACCGGCTGCATGGCACCCTCCTAAAGATACTTAAGCGCGCGTAACGGTTGGCTAAGGCGTCCTTACAAGTGGATGGTTCTGTGACGCGCCAGTTCTCGTCAACGAAGTTGAAGGTATCGGGTTCTGCCTCCGGGGAACTGGGGGATACGAGTAGGAGACGTCGTTCATCTCGGTATCCTCGCCGGCCATCGAGTCGATTGTGCAAGGACGAAATGAGGAAAATGGGGATATGAATTGTCTACGGCGTAAACGCTCGTGAACAGGACAGAAGCGAGATTAGAAACGGGAGCAAGTGCAAGTGACGGTGGATTAAGGGTAATGCGGATTCGAGTCTTGCGTGCTCAATTTATAGATGCAGCGTTATTGTTCTTATGCTGAGCTATTTTAGGTTCTTACGTTCCATCCATTCTGAGATTCTACTTGTAGATCAATCATTATTTCGTGTACGTTATAAATATACAAGAAATATACTAAAAAACAAGAAAGCATGCAAAATATCTACGCGTAAGATCTCAAGACCTGTAAGCGGCGCGGCAGACGGACTCGATGTCTGCTTTGAAAATGACGGACTTGACCGGCAATTCTGGTAAGAGTTGTGAGTGGAATGGCGCAATAAGAACAGACACCGTACTTGTGCGCAACATAATCTGCCAGCCGTTGATCCCCTCCACGCATATTCACCACAGACTCATCATTTTGAGCCGCGACACGCATAACCAGCAAATCTCCTTGTACGTCGACGTTGGGGTTGGCGGGGAGGCGTACGTGGCGTTTGAAGAAAACCCGAAAATGAGTTGTGCGGCGGCCATGTTTGAAGACGACGCGGATGTCGTGGATATGAGGCTGTACTGCCGCAGAATCGAGGACGCTCTCGACGCATGGGAACCGATCATCTTGCGGGTTCGACGAACGGCACCGGGTAAAGATGTCGAGGGATGCTGGTGCTGATGTGTTCGTTGAATAAAGACGTGATTTTAGAAAAATATGAGATGTCTAGAATGATAATTTCAATTAGAATATGATGAGTTCATTATGCTGGCGCTTACGGGTGGGGAAACGTGGATAAATTTGCGCGTGTTGGGCATGGCAAGATACAACAGAAGGAGGGATGTGGATGAAGGTACAAGGTAACGATGGGGAGATCAGCCAGCTGAGAAATGGAATGGCAGGTTGCCAGGAAACGCGACGTTTTAAAAGCGCGTGGGTGGCTTCAGGATTGCGCCACGAGAACACTAACATCCATGTCGCGAAGAGCCCGGCGTTGTGCTACATTGAAGGAGATCTAGCTCGTTATTATGGGTGCGTCAATTTAAGTTTTGCGGCGTCGGGAATATCGGATCCTGAACAATGCGAGCGCATCGCGCCCACGCCGTTTATTGTTGGGGAGGCGGATGTCTGTCTGATGGCGCAACGCCGCTGTCAAAAACGCGCACACAAAAAAGACTTTGTGCTGCTTCGGGTTTTTGCTTGTTCTTGAAGAAGCAAAGGAAGGTGCTGTTGTTATTGTCAGGTCTGACTCGAGGCGAGTGTGCGTCGACTGAACGGCAGCGCGGCGGCTCAAGGATCCTCACTTATTGTGCTTTGACTTGAGTCAGGGTTTAGGCGTGCGCAGATCGAAGAAGCCCCCTGCTTTGTGCCGTATTTGGGTCTAGAACCTTATGTTTGAGAACCAGAAGTCGTGTCTGACTTGGATGGTGGCGGGGATCGCGCCTTACGAGCTGACTGGTTTACATGAGCGGATCGGTCTGATGGGCAGCGGAGGTTTTTCGGTATTTCAAAAAAGGTCTTTATTCAAGAAACGGAGCGACACACATGTTTATATTTACAGCAGGAGTGGAGGAGGGAGACTGGAGGATATGCCTAATCAAATACAGCGGTGAGAGAATGAGATTGAAAAAAAGGATGAACATACGACTAAGAGCTGAGTACTTGAGCCGTGGGGGCCAATTTCTGCTTGGTCGTCGCCTTCTCAAGTGCCTCTTTAGAATATTTGAGGCAACCAGTGGTGAGGTGCTGAAGCGCCCAGTCTTTCTCGAAATTCTTGAGTTCAGGGAACTTGAGGTGCATCTGCTCAAATGTTAGAAATGTGAGCGGCAACAAAATGGAGGACATACGCGGTTCCGAAACACCTCTATGTGTGGCTGCTGGGACCATGGGGTGGAACGGTGTAGGTCTTTACCGTTGGAAAGATCGAACTTGTCCGTGAAACTCTGCTGTATCTCCCGCTACGAAACAATCAGAAGGGCACAGATGACGCTAAGTAAAGGAACCTGCCTTGATCGCTTCCCTTGTTTTTGCGGGGAGGTCGATGATGGAGGCATCTTTTTGCTGAGCTCCGCGCGGTCGAGCGATGATGACGGCTTGGCTGCGAGGGTAAGAGCGTGCGGCGACAGTAGGACCCCCTTCGTCTTCCAGATCCGTCAAGGGCGAGGATGGTCGACGAATGGGCGAGGATGGTCGACTAATGGGCGTCGAGACATTTTCTGTGTCGAGGATGGGAGTCGCAGATCTGGCCATGCCTTTCGGCCGACGAATGTCTGTATCGGCAAGGAGGGGAGTGAGAGTGGGGCGCATGATGTCGCTGTCGTTGAGTAGGACCACGAGAGAGGATGGGGTAGGGAGAAAGGCCTGGAACGCGGGTACGTGTGTGATGTTGACCATTGGGGCGCGGACCGATTGTCGAGGTATGGGGAAAATCAAGTCGACCCCAAGTCGACGAAGTTCAAATAACGCTCTGCTAAACGTAATGGCACGTAAACGTAGATCTCAGATCCAGCGATTATTGTTCTGCATCCAGCGATTATTGTTCTTCAGACTTTAAATGGAGCGCGCCTTTGCTTATTGTAAATCACTAGCTCCCCTCTTTTCAGCGCGCTCCAGTGTTCAACGAAATCTCTTCATCATCTTTACAGTGTAATACACTGCAAAGTCCTTGTCATTTAAATGTCTTTCTCCAAAAAAGTCGCAAAACCCACCTCCTCCAGGCTCTACAGTCTCCAGGGCAGCCTTCCGGGTCACCAAGGCTCCGTCACCTCTCTGTCCATGACGGAGGATGGCAAGATCCTCGCCAGCGGAGGTCGGTATCTGAACAACACCGTTGCTGGGATGATGATACAATACTCTTTCTAGGGTCCGACGGGGTGAGATTGTGGGAAATACGGACTATGAACGAGATTACCCGCCCCACCGGCGCCGGAAACCGAGGGGCTACTTCCACTCTTCTGTGGATTCGTCGTGAGGACGAGCCAGGGGAGATACTTCTCTACGGTACCCAGACTGGTCTCCTCGTCTGCTGGAAGCAGGCCAAAGGAGCCTCGGTAAGTGCTGCCGTCACGGGAGGGATCAATTCTGACGGATGACAAGAACTTCGAGGAGGTGCACGTTATTCAACTCCACGACCCAGCGGAAATCACAGGACTTGCATTCGACGCGTCGACTAACAGGATCGCCGTCTGCCATAGGGGTTCCCTGATACAGGTTCATGCAATGGACTCCAAAATGAAACCTTCAAACATCTTCTCCGTTAAGGTGGACAATTACGTTCCGAAGGCCATTGCTTTCGGCGACCTCAAGGGAAACAACAAGGAACTGATAGTCTTTGGATTCCATGATGGTAAAATGTAAGCAGTTGCATGTCGAGTGTGGTGATCGCTGAGCCTGCGAATAGCCTGACCTTGGATGGGGAGACCGGATCGATCGTGAAGAGCCGCACCATCGGGAGCATGGTGTACGTGAAGAATGTTCGTGATGGTTTGGCGGATTCCGCTAATATCATGCGCATGAAGGTATTGTCTGTTTCCATTCTTCATTCAGATGGAGCTGATCGGTTGAGTAGCAGGGGACTCGTACGCGTCTCGTGCGTTTTGGCGCGCTGGGAATCGCAGGGGTAGTGCTAGGAGGAGTCATCTTCTACCTCTGGTCGAAAGTCGTTGCAGTAAGTAGCTCACAAGCGTAACAAGTTTTAAATAAATCATGGGAATGAACACATAATTGAAATGCGCGTAGATGTGGTAGGATAGTAAGATACGCGTCACGCGAATGAGCGGTAAGTAAGCGGCAGCTGTAATACCCGCTGTATGGTGCTTACGCCAGCCAGCGTACCGGGATTCTTTGAGTGTGTAACAATGACCGCCAGGTGCCTACGCTTGGTGGGGTGGGCTTCTTCGGCTGCGTCGGGTGCCTACGCCAGACGCATGGTCCACAAGGGGAATCGGTACTGGCAGGCCAAGACAGCCAAGCTTTACAAAGCGTGCAACGCCCCGCTTTTCCACATGCTCCTGTCCGTGCGACACCTGCTTTTCTACAAGCTCCTGTCTCACCTTCCTCTATTTAGGCCGTCTTTCAATTCAGGCGTCACCATCCGCCTTCATCTGCCGGCCTTCACTCTCATCTACCCTGTGCCTGTGAAGGCGCGCAGTTTGCGCGGGACTCCTAGAGCCTGTAACCGGGTAGCGCAGTTTGCACGCTATAAGCACATCATGGTAAGCCTCTTACCTCTGGACACTTGCCAATGCTTAAGTTATCCTTCCAGCCAGCAGCCAAAACCCGCAATCTGCAACCAAAGAAAAAGAAGATTGACCGGCCTCGGGTTCGTTACGACTCTATGTATTGAAGCCTTCAGACTTGTTGACCTCCGACTTAGATCCCCGCAAGTTCCTACGTACCGTTCCCCACGGCCGCCGCCTTTACCGCGCCAGCAGCCCAAACCGCCTGCAGAAGCGGCGCTCACATTCCTGCTTTCAGGAACGATGCAGAGTTCGCTTCTGAAAAATTCCTGCAGTACGCCGATGTATTCAGGGCCAACGTGTCGCACGAGGAGTTGCGGGCACGCCCTAAGGGGAGTCTAGACGATAAGAATCTGGCGAAAACCAGAATCATCTCTAGGAAGGACCAGGAGCCGCAAATTATGTCGGCTATTTTTCTTGACAAAAACGACAAGGTTTTGATGGGTTATTTTGGCGTCCGTCCTCCCGTATGTCCTCTTTTATACTCACATCTCCCCGCTCACGCGTAAATGAAGCAGCGCAACAAGGAGGACTTGATCCCATCCTCATCCACCCCAGCTTCGACGTCGACGCCCAGCATCCCCCGTTCAACTTCCTCATCGCGTAGGCGCAGCAAGCATTCCAATAACCAGCCGCGAACAAACCCGACAGCCGTTGAAATGCGTCAAAGTCTTGGCAGCCGGGCCAAAGTACGCAATTGTGCTCCCTAACTAGGTACCTCACTGATCCTCGTCCGCGCAGCCCTTGGACCAGCAGTATGCGGGCCGTACCGCTTCCGACCTGGATCCCAGTCAAAAAACACATCACGACGGTCTTTCTGTAAGCATTTTTGCAAAAGATTAAGCTAACAAAGCTGACCTCTACTCTAGGAATCACTCACCATGAGGATGCTAGAGGCCACATAGACCTTGGCCGCCGTGAGCCCTCCTGTCGCCGACAAAAAAGATGCGCGCCATTACAAGGATGTCGTCCCTGAGATAGACCCTCGCGTGATCAACCTCCCGACGCCCGCTATCAAACCTCTACCAAATTACGATGGCTCGGGAGCTCGGATCAAGAGGCTCCGGCAGGGGCCCAAGGGTCACCCGGAAGAAGTTAAGCGAGCAGGCGAGCGCGCCTCCTCCTCTCAAGCTTGTGCCGATCCCGATTTTGAGTCGGACCTTTCCGACTACCAGTACCCATCGACGGACGATGAGGGCCACGCAGTCCCCCTTCTTCTTCAGCCTGAAGTCGTGGGGACAATACATTTCACTCATTCGTGGCACCAACAAGGAACAAAGCAAGACATATGTCTTTCTGTCCCTCTTTAGTACCGCTCACTCATTGTGCCCAGGACTTTATCGGGCCGTCGCGCGACATGGCCAAAGGGGGCATCCACAGCCAGATCGCGCGCTCCTACTTCTACCTCACCCGCGAAATCGCCCTGTTGGTGGCCGCAAGATTCAAGGTCCTCTTCCCAGAGGAATATGCCAAATACGAGAAGGATTTCTCGGCGGGACGCTGGCTCTCAACTGACGAAGATCCCGGTCCCTTTCTGGGCCGAGCCATCGTTTACAAACTTCAGAGCCACGTCCATCGGGATGGTCTCCATTGCGGCCCAAGTGTCACCATTCCTATCGGTTTTTTTAAAGGAGGGGCTATATATTTTCCCGATCTTGACGCAAAACTCGCGTAGGACTTTTGGCTGTCTTCATAATGACAAGGAGCTTACATTCTGAACAGATATAGGCCGGGGGACATCTGCATGGCCCTGTCGGCAGACCTGTATCATGAAGTGGAGGAGTGGACCCCGGTTCCTTGTCCGGTCGCCATCATGGACAAGACTATCACGCCAGGTCGCATCGCCACCGTCTTTTTTCATCCCGACAAATCATCTCTAACTCTTGCGGACAAGAGAAGCGACTGGGCGACTCAGACGGCCGGGGGCATCGTGCCCGATCCCTCGTATCATCACGCCCCCGACCCTAGGGTCAGGGAGAAGAGAAGAGAGAAGAGGAAGAGGAGAGCCAGCGAGAAGGTCACCCGCTTAGAAAATAAACGACTGAGATTGGATTACTAGCCGTAGTAGAAATACATTTTGTATCGTAGCACTTTGTATTCAACGTCGTCTGCGCCGTCTCCTTGAACGTTGAACCCTGTAAGGTAGTCCGGCAGCTGTAGTGTCCCGGCAGCTGTAGGTACAGCCACCGCGTGCTGCGTTTCACAGCAGCTAACTCTTGACTCCATATTGCCTCCATTGCCTCCACCAGGCGCATACGCTTGGTGGAGGCACTCTTACTCTATTCGCTTTCGAGTGTTCCCTCAGGTGCCTACGCCTGCTGGAACACGTTTTTGATTTCGATGTGTACGCCTAGCGGCCCCGCCGGTCGCGTCGCGCTCGTCTGCTTCCCCCTTCCCTCTGAAATCCCTTTGCAGCGGCGGACGCTCGACACCATGCGCCGCTCAGCCTGTCGATTGCAATTAACGGTCCTCTTTATCGCCATCCCCGATCCGGAGCTTGCATCCATTAAACTCAAAAACGCCACCGCTTTTGTGCTCCCAGCTGCTTCTGGGGTTTATTGTTTCATTCTGGAAGCCATTGCCACTTCATTATTGTTCTCCCCGTGGTCGGTATTGAATAAAAGGCGCGCTTTACTCGACGTGCTCATCCCCATCTACTTCATCAGTAAAAAAAAATGGTTCGTTGCCCTTCCGTATCTTCTGGTATGCGTTGCTCATCCCTTACGCCGCTAGCCATTGACCACCGTCAAAATCGAAGAGGAATCCGACAACGAAGACGGGACAATCTGGTATTGCGAAAACTGTGACCCGTGCCCGGTGTGCGGCGCCCCTCCACAAATTCCCGCCGCTCCGCAAGCTCCTGCCGCCGCCGCTCCACCCGTCCGATCTTCTCCCCGCGCCCGCGTCAACGATGGTAAATTATTATTATTCTTTTTATTTGGCTCCAGTTAACCATTTCATAGTTCTGCGCGTTGAATACAACCCCCTCACTGTGCCAATAGCTTTCCCGATCGCGGTGTTCTGCGCCGAATGGTACCTTCTTGGAGGGTGGCGGCAGCTCATTATCCCTCACTTGATCGGCCTTCTTTTTTGCTCCATCTAAAACTCTCTACGTATAAACCACCATTATTTCTTGAACGTGTCGACAACGGCGCTTGTATTCTGTGTATGGAACAATACCACCTTTGTGTAATTCTAGCGAATCGGGGTTCGTTGTAAATCGCACAAGGACGTCAACACGTAAGAATTCGCCTCGAGGAGACTAGATCGCCTTTAAAAGTTCAAGGCACCCTTGCTTCCTGCCACCACCCAGAAGACTTGACGGTGAAATTCGCCGCGAGCCGTATACCTACACCAATCTCCCTGCTACCGCCCAAAGACTTGACGGTGAAACTCGCCGCGAGCCTTGTTCCTCCGCCTTGCTTGCCCGTGCCGCCGCTGGCAAGATGTCAAAATCTTTCGACTGTAGCTGCAAACTCAAGCCCAATAAACACCAGGTCCCTGTTACGGAGAGGACCAAACACAAAAAAGCCCTCCGTGACCTTGAAGCTCTGGAGCGAAAGGATATTGCTGAGAATGAGCAACCGCCGAGCCAAGTAAGCGCGTTTGATTATTTACGCATACACGTTCTAACCAATAAAAACTAGTTGTCAGCATTCGAGATGGGCGATCTTTTGACTGCCCTAACTATGACGGACGAGGGACCAAACCTTGCCAGCCAGCCCTCGAAGCTTTTCACGTCTCGGCAAGAATTTCAAGAGGACCGCGCCTCGCACATTCCTGCCGAGTTCAACGCCGCAGCGGTGTCTCTTTCCGAGGCGTCGCGCAGCATTCAGGCCATCTACAACGCTCGCCGCTCCGCCCCTGCCAGACGCGAACCACGGAATACGAGGTTGGATATCGAGGTTGCTGTTGAGGTCCAGAGGCGGGCATCTGAAGCGGAAGCCAGCCTAGCTGTTTCTGTCGATTTTGACCCGGATAATCCAGTAGCGGTTGCTCGGCTTCGAGAGCTAGTCGAAGCCGCGTCCGCTGTTTTCAGAACTTGTAAACGTTCCTTGGAAAAAACAAAATCAGATAGCGATGAGAAAAAGCGTGCGTTAGAGGCCGTCAAGACTCTCAACATGAAAATAGATTTCATCGGGTCAACCCTTCCCGAGGAGACCACTCCTCTATTCTATGACGCATGTATGTGATTTCTTATCATTCTTACCCGATCTTCGCGCTTACTTGTCCGCAGCTCATATTACTGAGAATCCAATCGAAAAACTCGACACCATCGCTCAAATGTTGATACTTTTGGCTGTGGTGTGCAACGTTATCATGCGGATCGCCACTGATCCTTGCAATGTCATCGTCGAGGCCGTCACTATGATTATCAAGTGCACGATGTCGTTAAATCTGGAAAAGCGCTCGGATGGTACTGAGGGTTACGATGCGGAGCAGGAGGACATTCTAAACCAGTTACCCTCCAGCTTGTATTCCGCGCTGGCGAGCTTTAACCTCGATGGAAAAACTACAATGCGCGCAATGTGTCCGTCGTGCTTTTACTCTCACCCGCCCATCGATCTCGAGTCTGTCATTCCGGAATATCCTCGGATTTGCGGGAGACGCGTAGCGGGGGATGTCGGAATCGAGCAATGTCGCGGGGAATTAACTGCGATGCGCAACGGCCATATGCGCCCGGTAAAACCGTACCTGTGCGCCTCGGTTTCTGACTACGTTGCGGGGCTCCTCGCGGACCCTGAAATCGTGCGTCTCATCAACGAGGCCCCGGATAACTTCATGAAAGCTCAGGGCAAACCTCCCCCTATCTTCGTAACCAACGTCTGGGAGGCTGAGTTCATGAAGGACTTTAAAGGTCCCGTTCCAGGCAAACATTTTGCTGACAGAGGAGACCGGATGAGGATCGCGCTTGGGCTGCATTCGGACTTCTTCAATCCAAACGGCCTGAGGAAACGTGGAAATGCCGATTCCATCGGTATCATTTCTATGTCTTGCTTCAATCTACCCTTGGAGCTCCAAACCAAGCCCGAATACATGTTTTGCAACATTGTTGGGGGTCCCCGTCAACCGGAACACATGAACGGTTACTTGCAGCCCATTGTAGATGAACTTGAGGTTGCGTGGAAACGAGGGATCCATATATCATCGACCGCCGATTCGCCCAAGACCGGTCGGGACGTCGATCTTGCCGTCATCATGTCCATCAACGATCTTCCCGCCGCTCGCAAACTGGCAGGGATGGCAGGCCACACCTCGCATTTTTTTTTGCAGTAGATGCTATTGTCAGGACATTCCCACCATGTATAGAACCGACTTTGAGCACTCCGATTGGGAGCCAATGGATGTCAATTTCCTTCGTCAAAAAGCGGAGCAGTGGCGCGATGCGACTACGAAGAAGGAACAGAACGCCATTTACGAGGAATTTGGCGTTTGCTGGTCAGAACTTTGGCGTTTTCCCTACTGGAACCCAGCCCTAATGCTCATTATTGACGCCATGCACTGCATCCTGGAAGGATGCATCCATTATCATTGCCGCAAAGTGCTCGGGCTTGATGCCGAAGTCGCCAAACAAGCAGAAAGACCAAGCCAGGCCTTCGCTTATGAGTGGGCAAAATATCAAGAGGAGGAACCTCGTCTCCCCAAGCAGTATACACGTCTCACCGAACCCCATCAGAATGCTTTGGAAAAAATGCAGACTGATTTGGAAAGATCTTTTGGCGGTGAAACCGGTGTTTCGGAAGAGCAATTGTACAACCAGCTCAAGCGCCCAGCTAAACCCATTCTTGAGTATATATGCTGGAGCCTGAAGTGCATCCCGAAAGTAGATAAACCAACGAAACGGCACTATGTTGAATGTTTGGTGGCTTGGGTGAGTACAAACTGACCCGATTCTTTGTTTCCGCTGACTTGGCTCGTATCTCAGCGTAAAACCAAGCCCTTGGTCGCCGAGAACTACGTATATCGGCCAAAAACAATCACCCCCAAAAATCTGCAGTTTGTACAGGAGGTGATTTCGAAAACTGCAACCCCGGCCTGGCTTAATTCGGTACCCAAACACTACGGGGAGAGCAGCTCGGGGACAGTCAAAGCGGACGAATGGCGGGTATTAGCGACCGTATACCTTCCCATCGCGCTGGTGTTGATGTGGGGCGACCAAAACCAGGGGCCCGACGCCGAGCATTTTCTCAGCCTCTTGATTCATACGATGGCGATATTCCAAGCAGCGACACTCGTCTGCCTATACTCCACGAATGAGGCACGTGCTACCGCTTATCGTAATTACATGAAGCAATGGCTTGACGGGCTTCATAAACTTTATCCTGGCACCGAAGACGACAGGAACCGCCCCAATGCGCATGCTGCCTTTCACCTCTACGACTTCCTTCGCCTCTTCGGTCCAGTCGTTTCTTGGTGGTGTTTCCCTTACGAGCGCTTAATCGGATTTTTGTTAAAGATTAATACCAATGACATGATTGGCGGTAAGTGGTCCTTGCTTTTAAGGTCCTTGGGCTGATTCAGAGATTCAGGAGAGTTGGAAGGTACCATTCTCAAGTCATTCATGCGCGGCGCCAACCTCCGGCGATGGCTCAATAGGGAAGATTGCCCGGAAATCATACGCCAGTTTAAGCGCGTCTTTGATCTGGCATTCACTCGTCGCAACTTTCGGGATGAGGACGCCTCAGTTCCCGGTAAAGATCGCGAGAAGGCTCATTTCACCTACAATGGCGTGAACTTCTCTCGAGCATCTACTCACCTCGGAAATAGCCTCGTCATGTATTTTCCCCCCAATTTTACCTCCGCAGTCCCCGGAAGCATCGAAAAAATCGAAGTTGTCGACAACCAAGCTCACTTCGTGATTCGGCGCCAGGCTCCTCTCCCATCCGGCAAGTTCGACCCTTTCGCGCGATTTATAGACTTCCCCGCCAAGACCTATTCTTCGGATATGGTGAAGGGCACGCCCGACCGTGTTGACCCCTCGCGAGTTAAGTCTCATTGCGCACGCTTTGAGTTTTCCAATAAACGCGCTGTCCTCTTGGATTTGGGTAGGGTAAATATGTTTTCCTTGATCACGACTTTAACTGAGTGTTTTTGACAGGACTAGTGGTACTTAGTGTTTTTATTCTAGGCGCGACTATATATATAATCTGCTTCGTGTTTTATTTGTCTGAATTTCCTTGAGCGATCACCACTAATTTGACAGATGGCGATTGTACACTGCCACCAGATTGCACACTGCCACCAGATGCAGTGATTTGTGGCGGTGTCCAAGGAATTGATCCGTATCGACGTTGTCTGTGAATAAATTTGCGGTTTATTGCGGTGGTAGAAGAAAAATGGATAACTCCCAAACATGACGATTTCGGGCTAATTTTTTCTTTTGAACGCAGAATCGATCGTTGACTTCTGGCGACTCTGAGAAGGTCAGCATCCGTACCGCGCGTGAAGGTATCTCCTTCTAACCAGTGTGTAACAGGGTTTTCAAATCAAGATCACGGAGGCAACTGAATAAAGGGGAAAAAGAAACTCACCGAAAGAATTGAATGTTGCACAAACCCATCCATGAGCGAGGACCTCGGTTATATTTCCTGGGGCATGCAGTTGACATCGTGCACTGGGGCATTGCGATTAGATGGAATGCCGACGCTCCACAAACGCATTGACATTCCACGCCAGGCAGGTCTTTAATTGAATTGGATTTTTCACTACATTTCAACGTATTTTTATTAGGAACTCCACGCATAACCGCCCGTCGTTGCTTCGCACACAACGCGAAGCCGCCTCGCAGTGGAGACCAAACCATTGAACGCAACATCGCCTGCATCTCTTGAGAGTTGCAGTGAGATATGTGCGAGGTAGGTGCGAGAGTCCCTTCCTGTCAGCCTTTTACCAATTCAATACTTCCCTAGGCATGGGATACCCATTCGATCGACACGTCATTCAGCGACATCTGACGAGCCAGAACCGACATTGTTCGAGACCCCACCGTTGATTCGCACCCTCCTGGCGTCCTCTGCGCCGCTCAAGGAGTCGGCGATCAATGATATCCATATGAATGTCTTCACACCTACGATCAATGTGTTTCTCAGAGCCTCCGGTTATGTTCAGAATTCCGCGCTCTATCGTACAAGGAGCACCTCCTTCTCGGTGTACAGGTCCCGCCCGACATGCTTACCATCGGTCTCGCCGCGCGCCACGACCCCAATCGACTTTGACTTTACGAACTTGTAAAAGCGCGGTGCCTGCGGTGACGCGTGCGGACCGTGTGCGAGATGAGGGGAACAGTTTGAGAGGTGACTGTCGCATCGCTGCGCACAGGCTGTGGACTTGGATCGGCGATGGAAACTCTCGCAGAGGTAACGACAAATCAATTTAAAACTTGATCAGCTTCCCTCAGCCTCATGTCGTTTTAGCTTCAGTGACCCGGGACGATTCGAGCCTGACTCACCCTCACCATCGCGCTCACCACTTGTCCAGCTCCCGCTTTCTCCTTTTTTCCCCTTTCATTAACACACCACTTCGCAAGGTATGAAAACAGCGGCGTTGTTCTGCAGCTAACTGACGATCATGCGGATAGGATGTCGAATTCCGCCGCTCAATCCACCCCGACCAGCGTTGTTGTTAATGCGCACGGCTCTCCGACCAATGTTGTTGTTAACGCGCGCGGCACCTCGACCAACGTTTTCGTTAACGCGCGGGGCATCTCTACCAACGTTTCCGTTAACGCACGCGGCACCTCGACCAACGTTGTCGTTAACGTGCAGAACACCTCGACCAACGTTGTCGTTAGCGTGCACGGCACTTCGACCAACGCTAACGCGAATTCGCACGGCATCCCAGCCAATGCTACTGCTAATGCCCAGAGCGCCGCTACGGCTCATACCGCCAACGCTCAGGGTGTCCCAGCTGGCGCTGCCAACACCATTGCCAACAACGGGTTCTATATGGACGGGGAGACCTACAAGAACGGCGATTGATTCCTTGTACTTGCCCAGGAATTAGGTGAAGTTTAGAATTCCTTTCACAGTGCGTAACTCATTGATTTACAGATGTTCGAGTACTACTCCCTCCCAAGCTGTGTGCTTTCAATTTTGCTACTACCAGATGTCAGATCGCCTGTGTGCATTACTATGAATATCATCTGTTTCCTCTGTCTCTTTGTGCCGATCGATAAGAGTAGCCGCGCTCCCTACGATATCTTCTCCAACAGTCAACTACTTGTTTTTCTCATCCTCCGCCTATCTTCGTTCCGGACTTGTTCTGCTTCATTTCCACTTGTACATCAGCGCGTCGTCTCCATTGCGCATCCTAGCACCAGTTCGGCGGTCTCCCCATCTATTCGCTTGAGCAGCGCACGCGGCAACTCTGCGTCCTACAGCTCTGCATAGTCGCACGCAAACAGCTCCACCTCATCCTCGGCATGCCCGAGCAGCTCCATATGATCTCGGGCGAGATCTTCGTAGGCACGTTCCGGGTCCCTCACTTTCTCGCTCGCACCGATCTATCGACACTGCTCGAGTACGTGGCCAGGACGCACCGGAGCTGCGGAACACAGTGAGCGAGATTGCAAGGGGGTTGGTGGACCCGATGGATAACGCGCAGCCTCAACTGGCAGCTCCTCGTACATGCCTGCTCCATCTCCACCACCACCGCCACCGCATACGCCATCCTTGAACCCCCCGTCTTCATCCACTCCCTCAGTGATCCCGAGTGCGCTGCTCTCGTCACAAACGCGGACCTCCTCCCCACCGTCGTCGCTGTCCTCCCCAACACCCCGTCCGTCAAATACGTTGTTTTTGACGGCAAACTCAGCAGACAAGTTGTTCGCGAGCTTGAAGGAGACGCGGGGCGACATCACGGTGCTCAGCATTGACGAGGTGCGGGAGCGCGGGGCGAAGCTCGAGATGGAAAGCCACCGGCCGAAACCGAGCACGGTGAGCTGTACTGCTGTATTATGTATACGAGTGGATCGACGGATGCGCCGAAGGGTGGGTACCGCGTTTTTCTTTCGCGTGCATTTCGAATAATGCTGACGCGCCACACAATCATGCGTCGTCATCACCCACGCCAACCTCATCGCCTCCGTCGGTGCAGTCTACACGCTGCTCGGTACTCGTTCCGCGTCTCCTCGCTCGCCTATCGCCCACTCGGCTCGCTCCTCCTACCTCTGCCCCATTCTGCCCTCCGTCCCTTCTTCTCCGCACTCCCCGTCATCTCGATATCACAATACCTCGCCATTCACCGACCGCTCTTCGCTTCCAACTCACCGCCTGCTCTTCGCTCGATAACCCGCTCTCAACACACTCGCACTCCATACCTCGCTCATACTTACAGCGTCCGCAACTGCGACGGCGACATCAGGGCCTTCCGGCCCCAGCATCATGATCGGTGTCCCCGCCATCTGGGAGACGATCCGCAAGGGGATCGTGGGGGAGGTGTGTTTTTCTTTTTGTGTTTCTTCCGTTTTTTAGATGGGGAGGGAAGGAGGGCAAGGAATGGTGAAGCCAATGGGTGGAGGACGCTTTGCGGCGCACTACTGGGAACGGCGAGGCGGAGGGTACCTCGAACACAACGAGGAGCGGCTCGTGCGTGGTCCTCCTATGATATGAGAGTCTGCTCGATCCGCTGGGCTGAGGACGACGCTGTCCCCCTCTACTCCCTTTCCTCTCTTTGTATTTCCCTCTTGGGCAGGGACAGGTTTTTTACTTGGCACTCCATCCTCATTCATACTACCGCTCGTACTTCCTTCCCTCATCACCCCCCCTTTTTCACGCACTTTTATAAGACGAGAGCTAACAACACCCCACAGGCTACGGCATGACCGAGTCGTGCGGCATGTGCGCGATCATGCCGCCCGAGGTGTTCCGGTACGACACGGTGGGGCTGCCGGTACCGAGTATTGAGATTAAGGTGGGTTTTATCTTCTGGTTATAACGGCGGAAAGGGTTTTTTGGGGAAGGAGGAGACGCATTGTTCGCGTTTTTGCGAGCGGTGCTGCGTACGCCCGCGCCGCGCTCCTCTTCGTCTTCATCTTCTCTCTCTTTCACTCTCTCTCTCTATTCCCCTCTTTCGCTCTCTTCACCACGAATACTTACTGACGATCTTATTCTCGCAGCTCCGTGACGTTCCCGAGGCGGGCTACTTCTCGTGCGGGCGTAAGGGCGCGACGGAGGAGCGCGGGGAGGTGTGTTTTTCTTTCCCACTCTGCTTTACTTTCTTTTATGGCATTTTCGTTTTCCCTCCATCCATCCTGCGCGTTTTCGTGTCTTCCTTCCAATGCGAGTGCATGCGGGTGTGATGCGTCGTCTCAAGTTCCTTATTTGGGAACGCTGGCGTGTGTTCTTCTCCTCCGTTCCGCCCCTACCCAGCCTCTTGACGTTGAAATCGCCCAGCGAGGGACGATCGACGATCTTTCCTTGTTTTGGGGTCATTCATTCATCTCTTCTTCCTTAGGAAAACTCCGTGGCTTTCTGCCTTTTCTTTCTCTGGAAAACTCCACACCTCCGTCGAACATCATAATAACGCACGCTCGCTCACTTGCTCGCAGGTCTGCATCTGTGGCCCGTCGGTCATCAGGGTGTACTACAAGCGAGTACCCGACGATCTTTGCGGGGGTGTTTTTGTTTCTCTGTGTGCTTTGGCGAGCTGTGTGGACAATGGGAAGGAGAGCATCAGGTGGCACGCTGGCTCTACGCGCCGGACTCTGGAGAGTGGATGCGTTGGGACTTCGGGCGGCGACGTAAGTTTCCACTTTCTTCAGGAACTTCCATTCTGACTTGACGTATTCAGCATACTGGTCAGGTTAATACAAGCGATGCAGAGCACTTCGTATACGCAGTACAGCTAGCACTTTGACACAAGTTCACTGAAAGAGTATGTAGATTGAATTAATTTTGTGAATAAAAAATATTTGAACTACCGCTGATCTCGAGTGAGCTGCAGATGATCTGCAGATGAGCGGTCGCTCAGCTGCAGCCGTGTTTCCGAGCGCCTGAGACTATAAGTTTCAGCGTCGATTTCGGGCCGGCCGGAACTGAGCCCGAAACTTATTGTTTCGACGCAACCGAATCGGTTACCGAAACTATTGTTTTCGGGGCCAGTTTCCGTACGCCTGAAACTAAAGGTTTCAGGCGCGCGGGAACTGCTCCTGAAACTATAAGTTTCAGGAGCAATTTTGGGTCGGGCGAAACCGTGCCCGAAACGGAAAGTTTCGGGTCATCAGAAAACGTGACGGAAACTTTTAATTTCTGTAACAGATTCAGGAAGCCATAAATCATTAGTTTCTGGTACGGTTTACATCTGCCTGAATTGGTTACTGTAACTAATAGTTTCCGTAACGTTTCCAGACGGCCAGAAAACTAAGTTTTTCCCGTGTGTGACCTACAGGCAGGTGAGATCAGGCTGAAAGACAAGGAAACGTATCAACGAAGTTCCAGTGATGAGCCAAACGAGAGACATTGAGCTTCACGGACAATTCTATTTAACAACCCCCCTTGTTAAAACAACCCGGGTTGCCACAGAGAACAACTCTATTCTACAACTCTATTCTACAACCCTCCCTTTCTATTTAACAACCGTGACCCCTACGTAAGCAGACAAACCGAACCTCCCAACACGGCTAAGTTGAACAACTCAACCATGCCACACGGCAAAGTGTTAGGATACCCTCGGGAGAACTTTCGGCGGGACATGATCTTGCCAGCTCAACTTTCGGACTTACAATTTGTGCTGGTACTTTCAGACTTACACCTGCTCGTACATTTACCGCGAGTACCTCTGGTGATTTGTTGTAGCTAATGAACGTGTTTGATATTCACAATGAATGCGGATCGTTTGTGCAGTGGATTTGCAGCGTCCTTGCAGCGTCCTTGATCTAAGGAAATAATCATTAATGCCGACAATGAAGCAATGAATTTGCAGCAAGATTCCCTGGCTCCGGTTTAAGGATAGATGGGCACAGATACTTTCCAGCCGCGCGTTTTCAACTGAACGTTGCTTACTTGCTTTTTAAGAGCGCGCAAAGAAGTCTTGACTTCGAATTGACTTCGAAGGAGTAGTTCCTGGGGGGTGGCGGTGTGATGGGAACATTCTGCCGATTTGCCCCGAAATGTGCCGAGGCGTCTCCAACGAGCCAGTTCGTTCAGTTTCTTGAATCCGGTGGGGTTGTTGAATAGAACAAAGTATTTCAATCAAAAAAACATGGGGTTGTAAAAAAGAACATTGATCCAACAACCCGGGTTGTTTTTAACAACGGGGGTTGTTAAATAGAATTGTCCGAGCTTCACGCCGGGAAACTCATTGCAGGCATTATTATACATCGTGGCCGCAGAGAAAAGTGAACGCCGCCGCGGTCAGCTCAGCTGCTCTTGCACAGCATCCGATCAAGATTGGACTTGCCGCTTTCCTTTTTGATATCAACCAGCTCAAACCCTCGTTTCTCGACCGTCAATCACCCTATTGGCCCGTGTTCTATGCCAGATGTAGGTAGGGAGGTAGAATTACACTAGAATTACATGGCACCGTCCAACTGATGAACGCCGGTTCCAGGGATTCCTCCGATGTACGCGCACTATATATGTGATACACCATCGTCCATGGGCCGTCTGAGAATTCCTCTCGCCGAGCTCACGGTCGATCAGCCTTATGGTATCTCAAAAAGACATACTAATCCTCAAACTATGTACAATGATTTTATATTTGATAAATACGGATAACAGAGTGTTTCTCCCTCGTTGTTGTTCGAGTTGGTTAACAACACATCAGCAAAATGGCATTTTGCTCACGATCTTTTGATCTTGTGATGGCTCGTGAAACTCGCATCCGCCAAATTCTGCTTTTTGTTTTGCTCATCTATCGGCTTGAAGAGGGCCAGAACCAGTCTGCATAGTCAAGAATCACTCTCTGGTATGCCATTTATCATTCTGTATGGTTTCCCAGCCGTTCCCACCTGGGGGAAGCCAATCAGAATGAGCTCGCGTGGAGATCATGGACATAGCGCGTGACCGTGCGTTCTCGTGGTCTTTTTGGTCTTGTGCGTGCGCGTACGAGCTCGTACAAGCTCCCACGAGCAAACTGCCGAAAACGCGATGCAGTAGCGGTCGGCCTTGATATGCTCTTGCTGTCCAAAGCAAACAAAATTAATCCGTCCACAGGATTCTGTCTTGGAAGGGTGTACATGTACTCCTTGACCAATGACTAAGTTCAATCTGAACAAACGTAGCAGCGAGAGAGAGAGCTGGAGAGAGACGAAACGGCAGAGATTGAACCACGCCCCGCGATGGAAATCCCGGTTTCAGTCTACGGAACATCGACTGCACTGATCTGCGGGGTATAAGTGAGTAACGATTGTGCTCAGTTTTTGTCGATGTCTGAGGTGTTCATTGGCGCGTAGTACCCGTCGCGTATAAGGTTTAAATCACATGGTAGCGTCACGTAAGCATGCTGCCCTTGCCTGTAACCGCGTTGCTCGTCGGCCTTGCCCCCGCCATCCATCTCGCAAGACGCGCACTCGAGATCCCCGCCTGGGCCTCTCCCTACGATGCATTTCTCCTCATCGCCGTCTGGTGGGCCGTAGTCCTCCTCGCAGAGCCGACACTCCGCTACTTTTTCCCATTCGCAACTATCACGACGCTCTTCTTTTCCTCCTGGTCTGCGCGCAGGCGTTCGTCGCCGCCACTCGCCTCGGAGCACACTCTCCAGGCTGCCGTCGCAGATCTCACCGTCATTGAGGCCCTCCTTCCTACTTTACCCGCGCTTTCCCCGAGTCTTGCCGCTCCAAAGCTGCTCCTGCGTGCATCGCTCGTGCTCTATGTCCCATATCTCATTCTCACCCATCTGGTGCGCCTAAGAGTGCTCGTGGCCATCGCTGGCACCGTCGTCCTCACCTGGCGTGCTCCGTGGGCCGTGGCACTGCGCAACACGCTCTGGCGCAGCGCCTGGTTCCGCTGGGGTGTATACCGCCTTTCCTCTGCTGTCACAGGCCAGCCCCTCCCCCTTGCGTCTCAGTCCGCTCTATCCGCCGCCGCCGTCGCCGCCCCGACCCCAACAAAATCCCTCCGCTTCCTCTTTACCGTCTACGAGAACCAGCGGTGGTGGATGGGGCTCGACTGGACCGCCGCCCTTCTCCCTGCTGAGCGGCCCTCTTGGTGCTCAAAGGCCCAGAACGCCGTCGCCCCCCCGAACGCGTTTATCCTCCCGGACATCACCACCCTTTACTTGCCCAGTCCCGACGGCAAGGGCCGCGTCAAGCGCTCCGCAACCTGGTCCTGGGAAGAGGATGAGTGGCGCGTGATGGTCCGCAAGGAGGGTGCCACGTCCCTGAGCCGCGTTGAGAGGCCGTTGCCCAGCGAGAAGGAGGAGAATCCGGGTCTGCTTATGAAAGCCGCCGTCAAGATGCGCGAGTCGAGTAATCAGCCTGCACCCCCTGCCGATGAATCAGAAGGCGACAAGGGGTCTGCCGAGTCCGAGGAGGAGGAGGAGGAGCTCATCACTGACGAAGACGGCTGGGTGTACGGCGATAACAAGTGGGAGAAGCCGAGCGCCAAGGGCGGCATGGGCAAGGTGGGTTTCTTCTTTAATGCGCGACTCTCCATTGACCGTTCCAGTACACCCGCTTCCGACGATGGACCCGCGTCGCCGTCGTTACAGAAACGGTCGAACCCGTACCCGAGGGCGAGGTCGAGCCCGCTCCTCCCGTGCGCACTGCGAGTCCAACACCCATGACTCCTGCAGAAGACAAACCGCCGCGGGACGGCAGCCCGCTCAAACAACGACTCAAAAGCGCCATGCACAAAGCCACGATATAATACTGGACTGTTTGTACCTACGACTGTAATTGTACCTATTCCAGAACATCGTCGTCGAAAATGGCCGTCAGCGGGACGCCATCTTCCCTGATGACCCCGCGGTACATTCCCGGGCAGTTCAAGGGCATCGCGACTGTGTTCTGGTCAGCTAATGTTGTTGTAGTAAATGTGCGATTTTTCGCACCATTTCCCGCACTGTCGAGCGCAATGACACCGCCAATGCCGCCGTACTGACGCAGCTCCTCGACCGCAAATTCGGTAGCCTCTTGCAATGACTCGCCGAGGTACTTGACGCGATGCGCGATGGTTACGCCGGTCGCGCAGCGAATAAAGTACTAAACAGAGTCAACATGCGGGTACAGTCGAACACAAAACAACAACGTACGTCGCCGTCGCCCGTCCCCGACATGCCCACAGCATGCCGGTTGGGGAGGCCCCAGATCTTGCCCCACGCTTTCTGCACCCACCCAGCCGCGGCGGGCCACTCTTCCGCCCAGAATCCCGAACCCATGTGCGGCGTATCGCCGACGCGTCCGACAAGCTTGTTCGTGCGCCCGCCCGTAGATGTCAGCGCCGCAATGCACCCGCGGATATCGAGTGCGACCGCGCCGACCGTACCCGTCGGGTGCAGGTCGAGCAGCGGGGGCCCCGCCTTTTCGTTCCACTCGTCGTCAGAGTCCGGGTACGGGTACGGCCCGTCGGGTAGCCCGAGTCCGCGCCGGTGCTCGAGCCAGCGCTTTTTCGTGTAAAAATACGACTCGTCGACGAGCTCTTCGTCGAGAGATTCTGCGAGTGCCTCGGTGGTTGGCCCGGAGATGAAGGTGTGTGGGAGGATGTCCGGCGCGAGGTACAGCGCGCGTGCGAGCGAGCTCGGGTTGCGGACGTGCGTGAGGAGCGTCATCCCGACACCGCGTCGTGAGGCGGGGATCTCTGGGTGCGACGCCGGCGGCTTGGATAGCATAAGAGAGGCCTCCAGTTCGTTCTGCGCGCGCCGTGAGTCAAAGCGCGGCAGGTAAATAAGGTAGGCAGTCACCTTTCCACTGGTGTTGAACACCGCACCCTTGCCTAGTACGCGTCAGGCAGGTACACACGACACCCACGAGGGCTTACCGGCATTGAACAGCGGGCAGTCTACGGCGCGTAAGCGGCAGATATGAGGGGGACGACCGTAAAACACTGCGCACCCTCCATCGAGGACACCGCGGCGGTGACCGCGTCCATGGCTTCACCTGCCGGAAATTACATGAGAGCGAGGAGAAGTACACAGTGATGTGGCCCCACCGCCCTCGCTGAGAATCTTGTAGCCCGCCTCTAGCGCGGCGCGAATTTCCGCCTTGTACGCGGCGCGCTGCTTGGGTGTGGAGCCTTCCCTGGACATGGTTCCAGCGCCGCCATGGCAGACAAGAACATAGCTGGCGTTGGCTGGAACGCGAGGAGCGGCTCTTGTCGACTTGTCGGCCATGGGGGAGAGGAAGCTTATCGCGTTGGGTATAAATAGAACAGTCGCCGCGGCAAATGCATCAATCGGCGTAGTTTGAGCTGGCTGCCCGCAAACGAGACGTGAAGCTGGGCGATTCAAGGGAACGCAAGCTGCTCGAGAGGAAATGCAGCAAAAAGGGCCCAACCACACCGGTACCTGTGCGATTAGAACACACGCGGAGATGTTGTGGGGCTTAAATAACTAGTTGGGACGAAAAGCAGCGCAAAAAGAGTGAAAACGACACCTGTGCGATTCGAACACACGCGGGTAGAACCCAATGCCTTACGTCAGCCAAAGACGTCATGGAACATTATTAGCAGGGCATCGCCTTAACCACTCGGCCAAAGTGTCAATTTCCACCCATTTACCACTAGTAGTGAATTCAATACTGGGTTAGACGCTGTTAGACGATAAATCCTTGCCTTGCCCTCCCTAGTAACGGGCCACCCTTTGTCCTGCCACGATTGATACTACCCTTGCCTTGCAACGACGGATTTCACCCTTGCTTTGCAACGACAAATTTCACCCTGACTTTGCAACGACAAATTTTACCCTGGCTTTGCAACGACGGATTTTACCCTGGCTTTGCAACGACGGATTTCACCCTGGCCGTGCAACGACGGACTCCCCCCTTGCAATGGGATGATGGATTGTGGCCACTCAAAGTGGTTGATATCATTGCAATGCTCATGTTCTCTTCCCAATGTTTTGCCTTGCAAGTTTAATTGGGAGCCGAGTCATACAATTCAAAGGAAGAGTCTAACGTGTGCCGGACACAAAAGGGTTCAGGTGAGAATCTGTGCTGAGCAATGGATGCGCACCTCTGTCGATGAATACAGCTTCACATGTAAAGAGAGCATGAATATGTCAAGGAGAGTATGTTGGAGGCGGTTCTCGTTGAGGGCTAGTCATCCTTTATTTCCCCGGACTTCAGGCAATTTGACCCAGGCTGTCATTCCTTGATGAGCGTCACGGTGTGTGGCACTACATATGGTGAAACATGAAATGAAGATCGTGGCGGCAGGATGATGTGAAGATACTCCTCCTGGTTAAGCTCGTCGCCCATAAGACCGGCAGGAGGACGGTAGCCTGTACAGGGTTGAAGATGGGCACCTCTTCCAACAAGTGTGGCTTCCGGCGATTACAAAAAGCATTGAAGGCTGGAATGGAAAGATGGCCAAGAGCGAGCGCTGTGAGACGCACGCACTCATCGGGAACTTTGCTTGGGGAAGAATGAAAAATAGCGGTTGTTAAACTGGAGTGACTAGTGCCAAATAGTGCCGTGAAATGGCGAGAGATGACGGGAAGAGAGGGGAGAGGGGCTCTGCGAACATCTATGGGAATGATGAAAACATACCGTGGCTCGCCTTCAGAGCAGGTATACCGGACCTTGGGTGAAGACAGGCTCCTCTCCAACATGGCGGGGCTTCTGACCAGCGCGCAGCCTTGAAGGTTCAAATGGCGGATAGCTTCTCCCATAACCAGGGCTCGAAGACAGCGGACGGAGTGCAAAAGAGAATGCATGGAGTCTCATGGTGGAAAGAGACAGAATGTCGCGGTCTCGAATCCTTGAACACGAATGAGGTGCGTTTCTCGCTGAGAGGAAGAAGCGTGGATAGAGGAACGGAAGTCTAAGAACATGTAATTTTCGGTGGCTAGGTCGGCAGTAGAATGCATGAAAATGAGTGAGGATACCCTGGATTCAAGTACCGGAAAGGCGCTGAGGCCGTGGAATACGCGACCTCGAACGAGGAAACATTGCAAACGGTGGTGGTGGTTGGGGAAGAGACGCGAACCCCACGTGCCGGTCAAAGCGAAGATTACCATGTCACTCTCATTCAGCCTCACGCCCAGCTCGTGTTTTGGGCCGCGCACAGGCACCCTTACCCTGCGTCGGCATGGCACGAATATTGTTTTGAGCACGCCTGGGCTCATGGCCGCGACGTCGCGCGGGGTGGTTCCGCATCTGTCGCGCGACCAGTACGCTCGCTCGGTCGCGCTGCGCTGGATACATCTTCCTTTTGAATCCTTGTGCGTGGGTGCCTAGTTTCACGACCTCCAGCTCATCCTGCTGCTCTCAGTTTAGAGATCTCCCCGCCGGTGCCTACTCTCCAGCCAGGACCTCTCCCGTTGCACACATTTCTCGGCTACAACCCCAGCCAGCATCTCATCTGCCTTACCTTGCGCGACCCCTCCAATAATCGCGAGCTGCCTGCGAATGGGAATGACTATGTCGCCGCGTCCACCTCGCGCGGAGTCCGGAAGGTGCATCTTGTGAAAATCGCAAGCCATCTCTTGCTCATCGCACAGTCACCAGATCACCTCGGCGCAGTGGCGAGAATATGCGCGCGCATGTGCACCGGATATCGTTGTTGCGATGTCCGATATCCCGTGGACACCTCCACCGTTCTCGCAAAAGCGAACGACAAAGAGCATCGAACGCACCGCTGCCTGGCTCGGCCATCTCCTTGCTCATGGTCCGCCGCCGTTGAACGTTCTCGTCCACATGGCGGGGGGGATCAGCGAGCCCGCCCGCCGTGCATTCACGGACAGTCTGACAGAGACGCTACATGGCAAGGAGGCCGAGGCTATTGCCCCGCACAAGTGTCTCGACGACGGCGTCGCGGGCTACATCTTTGACCTCCTCCCGTTACGGCATGCGATGGACGCGTCCTCAGATATTACGCTCGTCACGCAGCAAGAAGCAACGGTTGCCTTATTCAAGGCCTCACTCGAGGCTGCCGCGCCCTCAAAGCTGCGCGTCGTCAACTCCGTCGCGTCACCGCACGAGATACTCCGCCTCATACGGAGCGTCGGTATCGATGTGTTCGATGCCCATTGGGCGCAGGACGCGGCGCATGTTGGTGTTGCGCTGGACTTTGTTTTTCCTATCCAAAGACGCGATTCAAGTGGGAAACGACGCGACTTGGGTCACAACCTGTACCATACGCAGTATGCGCACGACTTCTCGTCGTTTACGAGATCGACCTGCCCGTGTGGCGCGTGCTCACCTGTGGCTTCGCCGACCGCCCTCACGCACAGCGTGCTCGACACTTACACCCCTACGGCATCTCCCCCATCGTACTCGCGCGCCTATGTGCACCACCTGTTGCACACGCACGAAATGTCCGCGCATGCACTACTGGTGATGCACAATCTCGCGGTATTGGACGCGTTCTTTACGTCTGTGCGCGATGTTCTGCAGCGCGGAGCAGATTTTGGCGCCCATGTAGATGAATTCCTCGCCGAATACGACGAGTCGCTGGCCGTTGTGGCGGAGGCGAGTACTACATGGAAGAACGTCGACGTTGCGCGGGGAAAGGGTCGGCTTGCAAGGGAACGCGCAGGCGCGAATGAATAGAAAGCGAGTACTATGTATACTGTATCGACCAAATAATGTAGATTTTTGTTTTACTCAACACCATTGTGACTTGTTTCTTCCTCCATGTCTCTGGTCAAGACAAAGCTCAAAGCTGCTCGTGAGGCGCTGGGCAAGAAACAGTACGCTGCTGCCAAGGATGCCGCCGAGCAGGCCCTCGCGTTCGACCCTACCAACTATAACGCGTGTGTGCAGTGAGCCTCGCGCACTCATGAACTAAAATTGCGATCAGAAATGTCTTTGTCGGCCTCGCGCTGCTGGAGCTTGGTGACTTTACGGAGAGCGAGCAAGTGATTGGTATTGAGCTCATTCGCGGACGTGACTGACGCGGCGTGCGCACAAAGGCATACCGAAGAGCAATCGATGCGAGTCCGGACCAACTGCTCGCCTGGCAGGTATGCGAGAAACCCTCGTGTCCTGACGGCATCTCACTCACTGTACAGGGCATTTCCAAATTCTACGAGCGCACTGAGCAGTGGGACAAGTACGCCGATACCACTCGACATCTGTTGGATTTGTTCGCGCAGCTGTAGGCCTCGTCTGCCATCCAGAACCTCCCTCATCCAAATCTCCCAGAAATGACTCGGCAAAATGTGTAGAGACCCTCGAGAAGTTCATCGAGTGTCGTCGAACAAGAGGAAGTCATACACAAGTAGGCGCGCGCAGAACTTCCGGCTCGCAAACTAACATGCGCCTAGCTAATCGAAGCCTTGTCGCTCCTGCTTCCCGATTCCTCTATATACGCTGTTCTGTCGACCCTCCCGGTACCAGACCATACCAATCCATCCGCCACACCCGCTTACGCGACGCAATCGGCGGTGCACAACACCCTTTCGATCCTCGAGGAGATCGTCGGCATCATAGAGCATGACGAGGATGACGCGTACACCAAGGAAGTCGCGAGGCGCCGTACGCGTCTCGGTGCTGCCAGCCCCGAGCAGCTCCGGAAAGAAGTTGGCGTGGAGATATGGGGCCCGTCGCAGGCGCGTCGACACATTCTACCACATTTATCCACAATCTAACAGCTCTGCAGCTGCCAAAGTACTACGATGACGTCCTCAACCACCCCAACACGTCCGACGACCTGCGGCGCGCGACCGATGCGAAACTCCTGAGATACAAGCATCGCTACATGTGCGCCCTGCCACTCGGAGGGAACGACAAGCTCACAGTGTCGCGCGAGGTCGACGGATTAGTGGATGGAGCGATCACTCTCGGCCTTCCGGACGAGTTAGCGTGGATGCTTTGTCTCGACGGGCAAGATTGTGCTGACATGGGTTCGCCTTTTCCCTCACGCACGCCATGGTTGCTCATCGTTCATAAGATGAATACAATGTTCCCCTTCTCAGACAATTCATGGATCTGTTCCCGTCGTTGCCTCTCACATCTTTATTGCGGGCGTACTTTCTGTATATGGATATTCCCCCGGTTGAAGAGGAAGAGGACGAGACGCCACAACCAACGGTGGAGCAAACTGGTGATCCATTCGACGCGATGTTGGTCGGTAGTTTGTACATTCTTGCGGCGCACTATTTACTTTGCATTGCAGGATGCATATTCGTCCATATCGGGCTCTGTCATCGCTACCCAGATATTAGCAGCAGTTTATCTGCACGAATGCGATTACCAGAACTCCATCGTCGTGGCTGAGAACGGGCTCGGTCTCGTTTCACGAGCAGAAGCTGACCGGGGGAAATTGTTCCCGAGGTATGTGACGGAATTCAACACGCATCTCTTTTGCCAACTATCCATTCTAGCACCCGCCTCGGCTTCAAGGTCGTGTTAGCGACGTCACTGGTCCATCTGTTTCCCCCAAAACACCATGCCCGCGCTCTCTCCGTCATCGATGAGGTCCTGTCGCAAGCACCGAGCAATACTGCTGCTCTTATGGGTCGCGCGTACATTCTACAGCACGACAAGCGGTGGATCGATGCCGCAGAATTATTCGCCCGCGTCGCCGATCTACTCCCGGACGATATGCACCTCGGCATTCGCGCCAGGGAGGAGGAGGCATGGTGCCAAAGTCAAGAGGGCGAGCTCGAGACTGGTATCCAGGCACTCGAGGCTGTATTCGCCGTTTTGACGGAACTCGAAGACTCTGACGTAGAGTGCGCGCGATGCTTATGGCGGATTGGCAAGTCGTATTGGGATATCGGTGGTGAGCCTTCTCCGACGTCCATATCAGCTGGTCTCTGACTGAGAATAGACGAGAAACGTGATGAAGCGTATCGCTATTTCATTCAGTCTCTTAAGCGCAACGCCGCGTATGCACCTGCCTTCACATCCCTTGGAATCTACTATTCGGAGTTCGTGACCCCGCGAGATCCGACTCGCGCGTCCAAGTGTTTCCAAAAGGCGTTCGAACTGGATGCCCGTGAGGCCGATGCTGCCCGGAGACTCGCGGATGGTTTCGCAGAAGAACGGGAAT